>JANIJG010015595.1:0-43126 GCA_024611175.1 Megaceryle torquata | reverse complement strand
TGCTCTGGCAGGGGGGTTGGACTCTAAGATCTCCAAGGTCCCTTCCAACCCCTGACACCCTGTGATACTGTGATACATGTCCTCTGCTTCCTGTCACCAGCCAAGGGCAAACCAGGTACTAAAAAGCAGGTCTGGTCTAGCTTTGCCCTAGGGCTACCTATGGGTGGCTGGCATTGGCAAGCTGTACTCTGGAAAGCCGGTCCGGATGGTAGAAGGCAGGACAGGGATATTAATTAACACACCTGGAGGTTTCTCACACTGGCTTTCCTCTATCCTAGTGGTCTTTGTTCCCCTGCTCTGATCACATTTCCACCCTGTCAGATATGCAAAGCCCCTGTCATCCCTGTCCAGCCCCAACCCTGATCCTGCCACTCCTCTGTTAACCGAGCTATGGGGAACCACAGCTCCTGGCACTCCTGTGTGAGCCACCTCCACTCAGCTTTCATCTCCTCTGGCCAGCCAGCCTACACAGGACAAGGACAGAGGGGACACCACAGGGGCAGCTGTGAGCAAGAAGCTGTCCCAAGCTGAACCTGAACTGGCTCCAACATATCTGAGCAGAAGGGTGAATGCCTTGTCCCGCACAAAGAGGAAAAAGAGAGTCTTTTCTGCCTGGGTAAGGTGTCCAGTACAGCCCCAAGCAGGGAAATACCAATATCAAAGGGATCACTCAGCAGCCTGCCACCAACTGAATGACATCCACCTTCTTCTGCAAGGTCTTCAGTTGCTGTTGGAGCAGCTCCATTTCCATCCAACATGCTGCATGCTGCTGGTGGTGCTCCAGCCTTGTGGCCATCTCTGCTCCTTGTAGCCACTCAGCCTCTGCAAGGCTTTGGGTCCACAGCTGGACAGTGTCAGGGCCAGGGCCAGTGCTGTGGCCAGTCTTGTGCTCAGTTTGTTCATGGCCCAGCTGATGCATCTTGACATTCAGGTGGGAGACCTCCCCATTGCTGTTCTTACTCTGGAAAAGGTTGAGAGAAAAAACAATTTGTGCACAGAGGCTTTGGGTGTGAAGAGAAGCAATAGAGACTTAACCTTGTCCCACGCTGTCCCCAGCAGGGTTCCCACTCAGAAACATCACTGTCACTGCAGGGCCTTGTGGGCACTCGGGACAAGTGGCGTCATTTCCCAGTCTGACCAAAGCCCAGTGGCCAAGTTCTAGCACAGTATTTCCAGGTAAGAAACCCCTCACAGATGAGAGCCCTGGAGGACGTCACTGGCTAGAGGGGTGGGGGCGAGTAGGGGAGCAACTCTACAGATGTGTAACAAAAATATTAATATTGGTAAGAATACAGTATGAGTGGAAATGTGTCCATGTGGAAGTACAAGACAAAAGGGGAGAGTAAGGGCTACAGGAGCAGCCTGCGTTGACACTAAAGGGCACCATCCCCAAGACATTGCTCCTAGGACACAGTCTCCAGCAGTAATGTCAGTCAAGGTGCAGTTTCTGGCATGTGCTCTGACCAAACCACAGCACAGAGAACATGCCAGCAGAAAGCCTGCATCTAACAGCATCACATTCCTCTGCTAACCTCCCAGGAATATAGGCAACCAACACAGCCTTCCTCCAAAGGAGAAAAAGCAGACAATGGGCAGCAAGTTTGCAGCTGAAGGTTAATGGAAACTGAAGCCAGCAAGGGCCACCAAAGGCCACCCTGCTGCAGCTGATGGCCTCAAAGAGTACAAAAGACATGTCTAAAAAACAGGTTGTGGTTCCCAGTCATGAGGAATCTAGGGATCAGGGTGAGGAACTAACAGCCTGCGACCCTTATCCATGTTGCACACAAGCAGTCCTGACCAGCCTTGTGCACACACATGTCCAAGGGCTCATGAGCATGTGGTTTAGAGACTGGGAGTGAGCAAAATTTCTGGGAGAAAGTACACAAGTAGGTAAAGTCAACTTCATTAGAAATTTTGTAGTAACACCTTCCCTTCACTGGCTTTTGTCACACTAATTTTCCCTACTTGATAAACTATAAAATGAAGCTGATTCTTCAATGCAAGAATGTTTGAAACAAACATTCCTGTTCTCTTCCATAAGCACATGCAGTTTATGTCCTCCTAAACCCTTCAGCCACGAGTCTGACAGTTAGTGTGAACTGCTTCTTACCAATGCTGTTAACTCTGCTATTTCAGCCAGCTCCTCCACCTTCTCTGGGACCAAGTTGCTCACATGGTTCCTGTCAGGGAGAGTGATATGATCAGTTTCAGGTCAAAGAGCAGCAAACCACAACCTCCCAGAGACCCCAAATCCCCATTTCAGGGAACTACACGTCTGGTTTTACCCTGCAACACGAGGATACAGTGATATAGGTGATTCAGAAGTGGGTCAGGTGTCTGTCCCAACAGGTGACTCAGCCCAGGGCAGACAGCTGGGAACATACACAGTGCTGCAACACTGCCACAGGCCTAAAAATCGGAGTGAAGTACAGTAGGAGAGCCATCTGCACCAGAAACCTGCCTTTCCTGAATTTATGGCGAAGTGGGTGAACCCAGTACTTACCTCAAGCTTCTTATGGTAGCAGCAGGCCAAAGATTTGTATAGGAAGGAAGCCCATCTTTCCCTCCTCAGCATACCCAACCCCACAGTCTTCCCCAAACCCAGCTCTGGACACTGTGCTCTCACCGGCCCAAGCCTTTGTCTGGCCCAGCCTGTCTCAACACTGGCTGCTTTTGCGTGGAGCAAAGAGTGTGAGACTACTGGTTTGCTCAGAAACAAGAAAACAAAAGGCAGGTTGAGCCAATTGAAACCTGGTAAATGCATCTGAGTGGCTGTTCCTTTTACAAACATTAGCTATCCACCCATTTGCTAGCCTCCAACAGCTGATTCCTCTCTTACTTCTGTTTGCTCCCCTTCTCCTTTGATAGCCTCAGATCTTGTTGGAGTCTCCTATGTTGACTTTTCAACAAACTGTTTTCCAGCAGCTGGCACAGCTCTCCCCTGCAGGGAGAGACAGCAGAGTGAGAAAACCATGCAAAAGTCCAGTTTGCTCTTGACATTCTATGTTGGCTCTCTGCTCTATTCGAATTTGGTCTGCAAGTACAGCAAGAGCTGAAGAAATCTGAGAAATGCCATCCAATAACTCACACAAAACATGTGGGGACAATCGAAAGACAGTGGTAGAGAAGGAGCGGGTCTTCAAGGGAGGGGAAATAAAGGGGAATAAGGACAAATATCATCATTCCAGACAGATTAACTTAATTTTCAGGCCTGCCAAGGAGTGGAAACTAAGTGATTTGGCTCATCAAGACACACCAAGACTTCAGTATAGGATAACCAGGTGGTAAGCCCAACCCCTCAACTTCAATAGAGCCATGTCTGGAGAAGTCGGCTTGCTTGTGAGGCTTCTGTGATTTTACAGTGCCAGACACATCAGCTATGACCCCAAATCCAAGGTAGCCTCTCTGAGTCATTATCCTTCTACTCCTACTGGTACTCCCAGTCTCCCATGAGGCCATGAATACTGGCACATGTGAAAAGGAAGCTCAGGCCTGTGTTAAACAGATAGTCCTATCAGTAGTTACTGCTAAACCACAGGTCCATACAGGACCCCAGTTCCTCAGGGGAGAGTGCAGGAGCACAGACTGTCCATGTGGCAGGAAGGACAGCACTGTGGTATGTGGCACTGCATGTGGGAGGCAAAGGAACTGAGTGGGGAGGTTCCTTTTCTCCAAGCAAGCAAGCAAGAGGACTCATGCATGGGCTGTGTAGTGTTTGCACCTCCACTCCTCACAGCAGCTGCTTTCTGAGTTAGTTTTACATCAGGATTCACACGCTGTGCTTCCTGAGGCATCTCCAACACCCACATACAGTTGTACAAGGCAGAGGAGACAAGTGCATAGTCAGTTACAGACACACAAGCACAACCCAGCTCTCTGTCCACACTCCCATGGCTAGTAGGGCACAGCAAGACAGAACACCTTCTCTGGTGACTGGAAAAGGGGACACATCACACCCATTTTTAAAAAAGGTAGAAAGAAGAACCCCAGGAACTACCAACCTGTCAGCCTCACCTCTATGACTGGAAAGATCATGGAACAGATTCTCCTGGAAGCTCTGATGAGGCACATGGAGGACAGGGAGGTGATCCAAGACAGCCAGCATGGCTTCACTAAGGGCAAGTCCTGCCTGGCCAACCTTGTTGCTTTCTACAATGGACTGACTATGTCAGTGGATGAGGGAAGAGCAATGGATGCCATCTATCTGGATTTCTGCAAGGCCTTTGACATGTTCCCTGTAACGTCCTTCTCTCCAAGTTGGAGACATATGGATTTGATGGGTGGACTGTTCAGTGGATAAAGAATTGGTTGGAGGGTCATATCCAGAGGGCAGTGGTCAATGGCTTGATGTCCAGGTGGAGATTGGTGAAAAGTGGTGTCCCTCAGAGGTCCATACCAGGACCAGTGATGTTTAATACCTTCATTGGTGATACAGACAGCGGGATCAAACATGCCACCAGCAAATTTGCAGATGACACCAAGCAGAATGGTGGGGTCGATACACCAGAGGGAGGTGATGTCATCCAGAGGGACCTGGACAAGCTGGAGAAGTGGGCCCAGGTGAATCTCATGAGGTTCACTAAAATCAAGTGCAGGGTCCTGCACCTCGGTCAGAACAATTCTCATTATGAATTCAGTCTGGGGGGTGAGGTGATAGAGAGCAGCCCTGTGGAAAAGGACTTGGGGGTTCTGGTGTATGAGAAGCTGGACATGAGCCAACAATGTGTGCTTGCAGCCCAGAAAGCCATTGGCCTTCTGGGCTGCATCAAAAGATACGTGGCCAGCAGATTGACAGAGGTGATTCTGCCACTGTGCACTGGTGAAACCCCACCTGGAGTACTGCATCCAGCTCTGGAGCTCTCAACACAGGAAAGACATGGACCTGATGGACTGGAAGACCACAAAAATGATCAGAGGGCTGGAGCACCTCTCCTATGAGGACAGACTGAGGGAGTTGGGGTTGTTCAGCCTGGAGATGTTGTTAACCAGTGTTGTGTTTCACGAGGCATCTATTTTTTTGTTTGTTTTTCAGCAGCACTGCATAAGTTTTGAAAACTGCCTGAATGTCATGTTTCCTCCTATGCCCCTGTCTTCCAGGGCTTTTTTTTCCCCTCTTCTTGCCCTCCAGATTGTCTGTCTGTTCTGTTATGCTGCTATGTCTGCTGTGTGAAGGCAAACCATGTAACTCTCCTCTCTGCCTCCTTCTCAAGTACATCCCCTTGCCTATCAAGATTTCATTTCTCCTTGACAATTGCTTTCAGCTTTGGCTCCAGCTTCTAGGCTGAGTAGGCCATTCACTGCAACAGATGTCTGCACTGCCTGCACTGCCCCATCCCTCACATGATTTTTCATTTCTTTTCTGTTCCTTTGGTGCTGAGATTGCCACAGCAGACTTTAGTCTACCTGCTCATCTGAGTCTTGGGGATCTTCTCCCTTCCCCCAGAGGGCAGCTCTCCAGAAACCTTGTCCCTCCCAACACCAGAGCCCTCAGCCCCACAATCGCTGCATTATTCCAATTTCATCCTGGTGCTTTTTTTCTCCTTTTCTTCTCAGCGGGCAGCATCTTACATCTTGACTTGTTCCTCGTTGACTTTCTTTTCCAACTTTAGCTGCCTCTTCTTTCACAGAGAGACCATGTCCTTTTCCTTCCTCTTCCACTGCTGCCTCCCCTGGGCAGGAGCTGCTCTTGAAGGTCTCCCCTTGAAGTCTTTGTCATTGGGAAATCACCCCCTCTCACACTAATGCTGCTGCAACAAAGCCTTACAGCTCCGTCCTTCACTGGCATTCACTCCATAACAGACCTTGACTATGCTCCACCTCTGCATCTTCCCTAAAGATAAAAGACATTTTGCTGGCCTGGATTTGATAACACAGGTTGAAAAGCTCAGCCAGTCTCAGAATGTACTTTTGTTGGAGATGCAATGCAAAGTTTTCTTTAGGTTACCAAGTCGAGGGAATTACTTAAACATTACAGAAAGTTCCCACCCTGTTACGCACTTCTCAAAGACTCATCCATCAGATGTTTTCTTAGAGCTCTGAAAGCTTCCTACTACAGCTAGTCCCCCTACCATTCACCAGAGATTGTGGTAACACAGCTCAAATGCCTTGTATTCCTGTTATTTGGGTTTGTTCCCCTGGTCTGCCACAAACTTCAGCCAAGTCACCTCCCTTCTTCCACACCTACCCCATATCTCAGCTCCTCAGCCCTAAAAAGGCAATAACGACCTAGTAAAATCCTCCAGTTTGAGATTACCAATGGGGACTCTGCTCCTGAAGGGCAGCACATCTGGAAAAAAGGCAGGAGAAAAGCCTGGGGGCAGTGGTGGGGTGTGCTGGGAAGCAGGAGGGGGCAGTCATGGACAGGCAACAGTTTCCTGTTTCCAGTTTGGAACAGCGTACTGATTTCTCTCCAGTCACCTCTGCAAGGCCATTCTGGGGAGGTTGCAGAACTGGCACCACAACCACAGAAAGGGAAGATGAACAGCCATTTAGTGACAATCTTATTCCCCTGCAAGCCTGTCTATTTTTACTATATAGAAAAAATTCAGACATTTTTTTCTTCTTTTAGGACAGCAGGTTGCAATGATCTAGCAAGTAAAGGCAGGTTTGCTGAAGGACCAAGAGAGAGGTAATAAGAAAACACTGATGAAAGCTCTCATTTTTCTTACTGTTTTGAGATATAATCTTTGCTAGGAACTGCCTCTGACATGAGCTTGTAGAACATGCATGGAAACGTAAAAAGTCTCAAAATAAAAGCACTCTTGTAAGCAGAGGAGTTCTTTCACTTCAAAGAGCTGAAGCCCTGCAGCACTGCTCAGATTTACTTCCAAATTAAAGCAGCTCTCCAGCCTCATGAGAAAACATCTTGACCAACTTGGTATGAGTAGGGGATGCACCTCTGGTCTCCCACTTAGCCCCAGAAAGAGAATGGTGCCAGACCTCAGGCTCTCTCTGTCCCTGCACTTCATCCTCAGCTCTTCTCCCTCCTGGTCCAGCTGCTGCCCTGGATGGTAAGGTGCTTCAGTGTGCTCTTGTCCTACCTTGGCCTGCTCCATCTCAAACCTCTCCTCCAGCTCCAGGCTCCAAAAATATTTTTGCTCTTTCGGGGTATCAGTTGCAGCCCAGTACTTTGCAACTGTTTCTTCCAGGTCTCTTTTCTGGTCTTCCATCTTGCACATCTCAGCCTTGCAGCTTTCCTCACTGTCCTTTGTCTCTCTCACAGAGTTTTTCCCCATTAACTCAACTTCCTCCTCGTAACAGTTTATCTGTTGGGAGGAGACAGGATTTGGATATTAGCACCATGTTCCCAAGAGCCTCCCCCTCCATCAATAGCTCTGACTCAGATCTATTGGTCCCTCTCAACAGAGGACACTCTTTAGGCAGTTCTGGTCCCTGCTGAACTTAGGGCAATAACCAGTCTCATGAAGCAGCCTTCAAAAAGCAAGTATTAGTGGGTCCCAGCTCTTCCCAGCACGCAGCACAGTCCTCCCCTTTCTCCATGTTTGCAAGGAACCCCAGAGAGGAGACAGGAGAGACCACAGGATCATCCACCACTGCTCCTCATATCCTTCCTCCACCCTGCAGAGTGGTCCATTGTCTGAGATCTGGTGGTTAGTAGCTCCTGCTCCCCATGGCTCCCCTGTAAATGCTAGAAACTCCAGGATTTGATAGGCACAAAGGCAGAAGATCTGCATGCAGCTTTGTGCTCCTTGAACTGTTTGTCACCTGTGTGGCAGTTTAGGATGTACTCTTGCAGTGCTGTAATAGAAACCCAGCAAGCAACCTCAAACTCTCAGCTCAGCAGCAAAAGAAGAGAAGGTGAAAACTGAGGCCTCTCACATGAGCACTCACTGCTGTCTACAGGGAGGACTGGGATCACACTGTTACATTAGGACAAGTGGTTTAAAAGTATGCTGCAAACCCAGGGAGAAAGGGCTCTGAGGGGTACCTCCATGCCCTTCAGCAGACATGTGGCTCCTTCTCCACTTGGTCCTGTTGCTGGTTTTACTGCAACAGCAACACCGAGGAGAGTTCATCTCTAGTTACCCACAAGGAGCAATATCCACACAAACATTTTGCAGGATGACAGAGATTTCCACAAAGCCTTTGCCAGGCAGTGAGGGCTCCAAACCCTTCTATCAGCTAGAGCAAGCTGGGAATTCACATGCAAATAACCCAGGCCCAGCAGAAAGATGAGGTACCACCCTGTTCCCCAGCCTGAACTCTCTAGCAACCCTACTGGAGCAGATGCTCCATCAGCCATGCTGTAACAGGGTGCTTACCAAGCAGTTGTGCCAAAAAGTCAGAACATCTCCGCCCACTCCCCTCACCTTGGTTTCCAGCTGCACCTTCAGGTCCCACAGTTGCTCTTGGAGCTGCTCCATCGAGAGCGACGTCTCTGTGCATGCAGAGGTGGGAACCAGATGGCTGGGAGAGTGGCACGTTGGCAGAGAGAAGCCATCTGAGGACAGGCCTACAAGACAGGACAGGCCTGGCTGTCCTGATCAAGATGGCTGTAGCTTCATCCAGTCAAGTCCATACAACCTCCAAAGATGGAGATCCCCATCTATATTGGGACCAGTCCCAGGGCTGCATCACCTCTTTGGGACATAAGTTCTTTCCTAATGCTCAACCTGAATCTCCCAACCCACATTTCAGATCTACTTTCTCTTTATTTATACTGTGTTTCCTCAACTTCCCCAACAGCAAAAATCTGCCTATTCACTCCCAGCTACCTAGTCCACAGGTCACCATCACCAACTTTAAAGTTGGAAAAGTCTCCCTCCTTCTGTCTCCCTCCTCCTCACCCATCACCCCCTTCTTCCCTCCCATGACTGCCCAGTATCAGAAATGGCAGCAGCAGCTCAGGCACAACAAGCCACCCCACACTCCCATGGCAACTCCAATCTGGAGGGAACCTTGTCCTTCCTGAGAAGATGAAGAGGCCCTGAGCCCTTCCTGCATTTTACCTCCTGCTGGCAGCCCTCTCTCAGCTCTGCTCTCCTGTAGCTGGAGATGCAGCTTTTCCAGCTCCCTTCGCAGCACTCCGTTCTGGTCCCACAGCACCTGAAGCAAAGACTGGTCATGCTGTGGCTACAAAGCTCCCCATGGCTATGGGGAGCCAAGAGACCACAGCTCCGAGCAGCCATGTGTACTCAGGGTCTCTTGGAGGATGAAGAGCAGAGTGCCCTTGACAGCACAGTTAGAGAATAAGGCAGGGGGATTTTTTTCTTTCCCAAACAGGCGGAGGTGAGACATTTTGCAAGAGCCAGAGAAGAAATACAAGAAACAGAAAGATTGCCACGGCCACCATCATTAGACACTGTAAAGCACAAAGAGCCACAAGTAACTGCCCCTGCATGCAAAAGCACACAATACCAGGGTTTTTTTTGCAGACACCTCAGAGAACTGGACCTGCTGAGATCCCTTCTGACCTAAACACAACTACTGATAGTGACCAATAGACAGGAAACACTGTGATCTCAGTATGATCCCTCACACAGCGGAGGTTTGCATTTACATCCTCAGGACACTCCCATGGGCATCTGGGCTACTGTATGAAGACAAAGCAACAGCAGGATTTATGGTGAAGCAAGTCCCATGGTTCTCTGGAAGGGAACATTTACAGGTTGCAGAAGGAATAAAGCTAGGCAAGAAGGTGCTGATCCCATGGGAAGGGCAGGACAAGGCAGGTCCTGCTGCCTGCTTAGCACAGAGACATTCTCAGAGGCCAGCACAGGCGTTTATCTCATCTCAGTGCCAACATCAGCCTGCAGCAGAGTCCCACACCCTGAACACCACATGGCTATGAGCCACTGCACAAGTGCAATGAGCCGCCCACCATGGGGGTGTCTGCAGCTGGGAAACTGTTTGTTTCACTTCACACCCTCCATCCCATACTAGAAGCAACAGCCTACAAGGCATCCTGCCTCCCTCTGAACTGTCCACTTTGAGCAGACATCAAATTATATCCCATGTGCTGTCACCCAGGGAACTGATGGGCTGCAAGAGACTATGAACTTGGATGCTTCAGAAGATCCTAATTAATAAACACTGAGTAGATCTAGACAAATGCAAATCCAGTTTGTTTAATCTCCATTCTTCACAGGAGAGCAGAAGAGGAGGGGTCTGACAGCATCCAACAGGGGTAAAGGATAAACCTGAGTTGGTGCTTTCACAGGGGCAAGTGAAGTCTGAAGGCCAAGCCTCTCCATCCAGCAGCATTATCATGGATGACTCTGGGGCTACTCAGGGGGAGGAAAAATTTCAGCATCGAGTATCTTGAACCCTCTGGTGCCACCTGTAGCAATGCTGTGCTGGATAGTGCTCTGGTGTAATTGTCTTGTATTACAGCTTCAAGAGGAGCTGTCTGCTACATCCATGAAATGGATTTGATGAATATGCAGATTTCGGCCCCTGCTGGGCAAGATTTGCTAAGTCACATTCTCCAGTCACACACAGCACTTGGAAACAAATGGGCAATGCAATAAGCACAGGACTCAGGAGCCAAAGCAGAAAGCACACGGCAACTCACAACAAGCAAGATAACACAAGTCACTTTAAAATGAGAGAAGGGAAATGGAGGCTGTGCTCACATCCCAGAGAGCTCAAAGCCCTGGGCAGGAGCAAAGCGCTCTGCTGGAGGTACAACACACACAACAGCAATGCCTGGACCACACACACACCAGGTACCTGGACAGGCTCACCTTAACTCTCTAGCATAGTCCAGCAGCAACAAGGATTGTAGGGGTTGTTAAAGTGGGGGCAAGAAGGCAGAAGGGAAAAACAAAAAGACAGAAGAATTCAGTTGATAACATACTTTCCAGCGAAGGAGAATGGCTTTCTCCTTACAGTAAAGAAGAAATGCAACAGAGCCCAGGATTGCCTTGTGGCTTTCTACAATGGAGTGACTATGTCAGTGGACAAGGGAAGAGCAATGGATGTCATCTGTCTGGACTTCTGCAAGGCTTTTCACATGGTCCCCCATAACGTCCTTCTCTCCAAGTTGGAGACGTACAGATTTGATGGGTGGACTCTTCAGTGGATAAAGAATTGGCTGAATGGTAGCATCCAGAAGGTAATGGTCAATGGCTCAATGTCCAGATAGAGAACAGGGACAAGTGGTGTCCCTCAGTACTGGGACCACCAATGTTTAATAACTTCATCAATGGTATAGACAGTGGGATTGAGTGCCATCAGCAAGCTTGCAGACAACATCAAGATGAATGGTGTGGTGACATACCAGAGGGAGGTGATGTCATCCAGAGGGACCTGGACAAGCTGGAGAAGTGGGCCCAGGTGGTCTTGGGCCCAAGACCAAGTGCAGGGTCCTGCACCTGGGTCAGAACAATCCTCATTATCAATACAGGTTGGGGGACAAGGCAATAGGGAGCAGCTCTGTGGAAAAGATGTGGTGGATGAGAAGCTGGACATGAGCCAACGTGAGTTACATGTTACACACAGAGCTACATGGTTTCTAAACAAAATCGCCCATGGCTACAGGGTGGCAGGAAGGTGATCAGGGATGCCTCCTTCCTGTCCCCCAGGCCAAAGTGCCTGACAGATGTTCCAATGAGAGGTATGCATTCCCAACAGCATCACTGGAGAGCTGTTCACCCATACCTGGCACTGCCGCTTGTACTCCAGGACAATCTCTGCAAAGCGCTCACTCTGGTTCGGCGGGTCTAGGCTATGGGGCTCCATCTGGCCCAGCTGCACAAGCACAGAGAAACACTTTCTCATCAAGGAAATGATCACCTCACCAGGTAGAGAGCCAAAAGCTCTACAAAATCACCTGAGTCATGCTGCTACACCCACAGATTCAATGGAATCCTACTGACACCTGCAGGATGGGTCAGATGCAGAGAGAAGAGGAAAAACATTTTTCTTCATGTGTGAGACACCAAACTACAGGCAGGCTAGCTTTCCCAAACTGGCTAACAAGATCACATTTCTTTTCCAAGATGCATTTTACCAGGTGCCTCGCTGGAGTGGAAACCACTAAAACTAACCCTTTACTTCAATATTGTGAAAAAGGAAGGTCTTCCTCTCTGGAGACCAAACTCTAAAGTTCTCACTTGAAGACTGTGGATTTGTAGAATTGCAAACTTTCCTCACCTTGGCTTTTTCAAATCTGGAAAGGCCTAAATTAAATGCCAATATTTTTTTCTTTCCAGGTTGTCATTAATGTGCAGGAGAGTTCAGAGACCGGGTGATCATAACAACTAATGCAAAATACGCAAGGTTTCATAGAGAAGGGTCAATCTTTTGATGAGTTCCTGAAAAGTTCCTATTTAACCACAAAAGCTACCTTGTCCTTCACAATGTGGTTGAGTTCTTTCTGCAGCTCCAACACCAGCTTCTCAGAGGCTGCCAGTTTCTCAGCCATGTCCGTGACCTTGTTTTGCAGCTGTGTCTTCTCCTGCAGACAAAAGGGAAAATATTGTCTTGATGCTGTGGGTCCTCACATCACAGGATGGGTTCATCAGCCACAGACCTTCAGCAGGAAGCTGTAAAACAACTAGCACATCAGCATGCCAAACACAGCACAGCTCCCAGGCAACCCCACCTTGGACAGCATACTGCTGATACACACCACATGGGCTGGGGTTTGGCTTGTGTCTTGGAAGGACAGATATAGGAGTGGGTTTTGCAGGATAAGAGCTAGATAGCCCCACAGGCTCATTTCTACCTCTGCTTCACAAAATTAGGGTTTCCCTCACAGCCAACGAAAGCAGCAAGTCCCGAGCATCTCCATCTGCACTTCTACACTGAACAGCACTGAGAAAATCCCAGACACACAGATACCGTCATCTCTGGTTTTGGCAAGGTCCTTGGCACAATTTTAGCCTCGGCCACCAGGTGTTCAGGTGTTACCATGGGCTTTTCTCCATAAAATTTCTGTCCTTCCCAGAAACAGCAACACAAACCATCTATCTTTGTCGCCACCTCTGCTTTGCCTCCTCTGAAAGAGTGAAGATGTTTCACCTAGATCAGTGTTACTTACCTTCACTGTGTTGTTCAGTCTCCTTTGTAGCCTGGCTTCTTTGCCCCGGAGGGATTGTGTATCAGCCTCCATCTTCGCTTGGTGATTGACTGCTTCCTGCAAAAGTAGCTCTTTTGCCTGTATTTCTGCCTGGATATTCCTGGGGGAAAAAAATAAACAACATGGTTAGGGCACACAGAGCATGTAGTCAGATGGCCATGAAGTCCAGGCACCCCCTCTCACCACACACAAAGCTGGAGATAAGAGACTGGTTGGAGGGATGATGGGACCATAGTGTGTGGGGGGACTTCAAGGACTTCTCTGCCACTGACACAATGGCAAAACAAGTGGGAGATTCATAAAGAGAGACAAGGGTGGGAAGGAGAAGCTGTGGGCACCTACAGGAAAACCTTTTTCCCTGCCCCACCAGAAGGACCCCTCCTACTTGAGTTTGATCTGGGTGTGCTTGAGAGTGATGTACTGCTCATCCAACTCCCCGCCAAGCTGCAGACAGCGTCTCTCCATTTTCTCCAAGTCCAGCCTCGCCTTGTCCCTCTCCCTAGCAATCCGCCTCACCTGGAACCTGCAGGCACAGCCAGAAGTACTTTAAGAAATGTTGCAAACACCTCACAGAAGAGCCCTCCTCACAGGAAGCAGCACCCTTACCTAAGGCGCTGCAGTTTGTACCCATATGAGGTGATGGCTGCATGCTGAAGCCTGTTCGTGGGAACCATGAGCATGTCATCCAAAGCTTCAGGCAGCTCCGTCAGGCTCACCTGCTCCTCTGTGCTGCTGCTACTCAGCCTCTGCAAGGACAGCACAGATGGATATCACTTTCTCCCTGTTCTAACAGTGTCAACAGGACCTCTGTTTTTACACCATCTGACCACCCCTGAATCTTTCAGAGATCCCCAGCCATCTCACAGATGAGCCTAGATCACATCCACCCCAGATCTTCCCCAGCCCTGGGGTGGCCAAACCCTACCAACCCATCATGAACCTGACTGCAAGTATTACTTCCACCCCAGACAGCTACTTGCTGAAGGGCCCTGCTGCTCACTTCACCCGTCACCACAGGTCAAAGCTGCACCAGAGACCTTGAGAATCTCCTCTAAGTTCTTCAAGGGCTCCGATGGCAGTGACAAGTTCAGGCTTGGCAAATTTAGTGCCATTGCTGATGCTGGAGATGTGGGCCCACGCAACTTGGCTGGAAGGATGGACTGCTTCCCTGTGCACTCCTCTGACACTGAGGGAAAAAGCAGAGGAGGTAAGTCAGTGGGGCAAAATTGGCAGAGAAAACCTGACAGCTTTTGATATTGAAAGGAAACTCCAGGGACCCCTCAGTATTGGAGAACATTCTAAAAACAACCCCAAGCTATCAGGAAGGAGATGTCCCTTAAGGTAGGCACAAGGAGCAGACTGACAGGCATGGACCAGTACTTTGGTCTTTCTGCTAACCCATGAAAAACTCAGTATCCACAGAAAGACCAGTGTGGAAAGTTATATAGCCTCAGAGGGTCTTACAGAAACTGTCAGATGGAGACTGCCAGACAACATTTTGCTTGATCTAGAAGCTAAAATTGGGTTGAGGCAAATGAGATTCAGCCAAGCTGGGCCAAAAAAGCAGAACCTGGAAAGCTCCAAAAGCACTGATTTCATACCAAGTTTGGAAGAAGCCTATCTGCAGAGAACTGTTACCTCAAAGTCTTAAGGCAAAAGAACCTAAAACAATTTTTTTTTTTTTAAATTAATTTTATTTTTGGAGCTGTTTTGCTCAGGATCCTGGAGGGAGCTGTCCTGGCTGTCAGCATAATGAGAGATTCGCTTCCACTTTTGTGCATTAAAGTGCAGTTACTTCACAAGCATTTGCAAATTCCTTGCCAGTCCTTGGAATTAAAAGCGCAAGGAGAAAGAAGTATTTTACATCAAACAAATAAAACATGGATGAAGCTTGCTCCATGCACTTAAAAAGGGGATAGCCTGAGTCACAAGAGGTCAGCACTTCTGAAGCCAGTGAGGACTAAGCCCCCTGGTAGCTGTTTTCATCCCTGTAGGACCAATGGAAGTGCACAGCCAATGTCACCAACACAACAAGGATGAAGTGACCAAGGAGGATGACTCTTCTGTCACAAACTCAATCCAGGCATGCAAGTGCCATGCCACCCTCCTACATTCCCTCACAAGTCCCTGAGGATCTGTACCATGTCCTCTCCCCTTGGCTTGACAATATATTACAGAGGAGAAGGAAGACCGTCATACCTTGGGCCTCGTTACCGCTTTCAGCCTCTGTGTTTGCTTTTGGTCTCTGTAATGAGAAAAGAGCATCAGTAACAGTCTGCCCCAGGGCAGGAGCCACACACCCCAAACCTGATGGCTCTACACAACCATGCAGCTCCTGACACATAGAACGGGAACAACCCATGTGCAGCACTCAGCCTGACTCACCCAAGCAGCTTTACACACTGGAACCAGAAATGTTTGTGGCTTTGTAACAGCTGCACTTTACCAAGTCAAAGGTTTCAGCTGGGGACTCAGAAGAGTGCCCTGCCGAGCAGAAGAGAGCCTGTTCCCACAGAAGTTTAAGGGTTCGTTCAGAGATCAGCCAAGTACACAGGGTACCTCTGGCAGGAGGAAGGTTAAATGAATGAAGTCATTGTAGGAGGAGAAGGGGAGAAGATGGAAGATGCAAATCCTGCTGAAATGGCCAATGGGAAGAGGATAAGGGGGTGCGGCATACCCACATCAAAAGCCTCTGCCCTAAAAGCAAACCCAGAGACCCAGCTCTGTGCAAACGGGATCCCAGCTGCTTGCAAGACACGGACAGACGAGCGCAGAGGGCACCGTCTGAAGAAAGGCAGAGCAAAGCACGGGTCGTCCTCCTCCTCTGCTCTCTCACGACAACGTGTAAATCTCGTTCAGCTACCTTGTCTGAGCTCAGGTTTGTAAGTCAAACCTCATGTGACACCCGTGGGCTTGCAGAAGAGGTGGAAAAGGTCTGACAGACAGAGCCGAGGCGGCCCCGGCCCCGGCCCCGGCCACAACCACAACTCACCGCGCGCCGCCACGCATGCGCCCGCCGCGACCTCTCCCCAGCGCACGCGCGCGCTTCCTGCGCACGCGCAGCGGGGCAGTCTCTGGGCTCGCGGCAGCGGCGCCATCGCCGGTACGTGAGGGAAGGCTACAGCCATGTCGGGGTCGGCGGGATCTGGCGGGACGGCCGGCTCGGCGCGGAAGCGGCTGATGAAGGAGGAGGACATGACGAAGGTGGAGTTCGAGACGAGCGAGGAGGTGGACGTGACGCCCACCTTCGACACCATGGGGCTGCGGGAGGACCTGCTGCGCGGCATCTACGCCTACGGTGCGTGGCGGGGCGGCAGGGAGAGGGAAGGCGGGCGGGAGGGGGAAGGCGGGAGCTGGAGGGCTGGGGGTGAAGGGGTGGGGGGTCGTCGTCTGTGGCGGCACCCGGATGTGGGGAGGTGCGCCTGCGCCTTGGAGCCGCTGCCTGCTCGGTGCTGGGGCTTCCCTGCCGCCGCTGAGGGTAACGGCCACGGTCGCCTCCGCAGGTTTTGAGAAACCCTCGGCCATCCAGCAGAGAGCCATCAAGCAGATCATCAAGGGGAGAGACGTTATCGCCCAGTAAGTGGGGCTGCCGGCGAGGCGCGGCCTGCTGGCGGGTGGGAGGCTGTGGAGCCTTGAGGGGGGCGGTGCGGGGCTGGTTGTGTCAGTCACAGTCGCCGCCTTTTAGCTGGAGGCGAGATTTGTCACCCGTGGTCCTGGGCTGCTGGGTGGCAGGATCAGGGGAATCGCATCATGAGTGATATGGTGTGAAACTGACAGACTTGTACGTGGACTGTTATACTAGCCGTTGTTAATGTCAAAGTTTATTAGGTTTAGGTATGTCACTGTAAGAAAGATTTAGCCTAGATATTCTGGGTCTTCAACGAGTAGGGCACTGAAACTCTTGGGAATGTGTTCCAGCAAAGCTAGAGAAGTATAGAGACAACTGTAGTCTCAATGAAGGGAAAAAGTAAGCAGAAGAAAATCTATTATGTCTTTAGAGACAAAGAAGGATTTACATCCCACTAAAAAATAGTCATAGAACGGTTTGGGTTGGAAAAGACCTTAAAGATCATCTATTTCCAACCCCCCTGCCATAGGCAGGAATACCTTCCACTAGACCAGGTTGCTCCAGTCATTTCCAGGTCACTACTGGGAAATGCTAGCTTTCTAAATTGTATTATCTTTGTAAAAAAATAAAATAGGTATGACAAATTGCACAAAGTTAAACTGCTGGTCTCTTAAGGAGTAAGCGTGCTAGAGCTTGGGTCTCTTCAAAGGAGTTCTCTGTCGCTGATACTGCAGTTCTCAAAGCTGCTTGTCTGCAGATCACACTCTGATCATAGCAAAAACTTTGTCAGATACACTCCTGGCAATAGTGCCTTCTTTGAAATGAAGGAATGGCAAAGAGCAGAGAGGTGGAATATGTTGAAATAGACTATATTGTTTGTCTGGGCATCCAGAATATTCACCAAACATCTGTTTCTCAGGTCACAGTCAGGAACAGGGAAGACTGCAACGTTCTCCATCTCTGTTTTGCAGTGCCTGGATATACAGGTAATTTCATAGCACATGCTAACAATTATTTTTTAACTAAATTGGTAGAGTTGTCATCATAAAGCCTTAATTTTTAGATTGAATAAATGAAGCTTTACATTGAAATCTTTTATGGGCAGTGAACCTCAGACAAATTTCTGACTGAACATTGCACTGGAAACAAATTAACTGTTAAACACCCCCTGGCAAAATAAACTCAGGAAAAGTCTTGTAATTAAAGATATATTTAACAGCTGATCTCTTTCATATATTAGAGGGCTAAATTAATCTCTCAGCAGGCAGAATTGTCCTCAGACAGTCCCAATAGCAACCTGAACAGTTGATGCACATTGCACAGAATTAAACCTGATTTTTTGACTGGCAAGCGTTTGCTTTTCTTCTAGTCAGGGGTATCATGTCTACCTTTTAAGTATAACGAACGTGTAGATGAACAAAATGATTTCCTGTGGGACAGTACCCTCTTAAATAAAGCTTAGATTGCTATTCTGCTTCATCCTACACCTTCTAACATCACCACCAAAACCACATACAAAGCTTGAACACCTATAGACACCCACAGGCAAGCTCTACATGGTGAAACTTCACTAGTAGCACATAGTGGGTACTGTAAAAATAAATGATGTGTGCTTGGAGGGTGTGATTCCATTACAGGGCACTGAGGCATCTTATCTGCTGGCCTGACAGGGAGTCACAAGAGGTTTGCTGCCTCCTGTCAGCTAAGATCAGAGACATTGCCAAGAGGGTGTCAGAGACTGTCAAGAGCACCACCTCCTGTCCACTGTTACTCTTCCATGTGGGTGTGAATGATGCTGTGAGTCAGAACCTGGGCAGAATCAAGGAAGACTATAAAGCCCTGGGGGTGCAAGTGAAAAACATTGGTGCCCAGGTTATCTTTTCCTCCATTTTACCAGTTGGAGGAGAGAAGGCAGGCAGAACTACAGATAAGTAATGAATATCAACTTCTGGCTATGTGGCTGGTGCCATCATGAGAGCTTTGGGGTTTATGACAATAGGGTATTCTTTGATGACTGTAACCTGTTGGGAAGACATAGAATACATGGAATACACCTGTCTTGAAGAAGCAAGGGAATCTGTGGCAGTAGACTAGACAGGTTGGTGAGGTGGGCTTTAAATTGAAGGCACCCTGTTCAAGTTTGCAGACAATACCAAGCTGGGCAAGAGTGTTGGTTGATCTGTTTGAAGGTTGGGAGGCTCTACAGACAGACCTGGACAAGCTGGATTATAGTCTGAGGCCAGTGGGATGAAGTTCAACAAGGCCAAGTGCCGGGTCACAGCAACCCCAGGCAATGCTACAGGCTTGGGGAGGAGTGACTAGAAAGCTGCCTGGCAAAAAATGAACTGGGGTTGTTGGTCAGCAGGTGGTTGAACATGAGCCAGCAGTGTGCCCAGGTGGCCAAGAAGGCCAACAGCATCCTGGCCTGTATCAGGAATAGTGTGGCCAGTAGGACTAGGGAAGTGATCATCTCCCTGTACCCAGCACCGCACCTTGAGTACTGTGTTCAGTTTTGGGCCCCTCACTACAAGAAGGACATTGAGATGCTGGAGTATGTCCACAGAAGGGCAACAAAGCTGGTGAAGGGTTTAGAGAACAAGTCTTATGAGGAGCAGATGAGGGAACTGGGATTGTTTAGTATGGAAAAATGCAGGCTCTGGAGAGACCTTATGGCTCTCTGCAACTACCTGAAAGAGGTTGTAGCGAGGTGGGAGTTGGCCAGTTTTCCCATGGAACAAGCAATAAGATGAGGAAACAGCCTTAAGTTGCACCAGGGGAGATTTAGATTAGATATTAGGAAAAATTTATTCACTGAAAGACTTGTAAAGCCCCTGAACAGGCTGCCCAGGGAAGTGAAGTCACCATCCCTGGAGGCAATTCAAAGACATGGAGCTGTGGTGCTGAAGGATATGGTTTAGTGGTGATCTGGCACCTGGGTTAGAAGTTGGACTGCAAGATTTTAAAGGTCCCTTCCAACGATTACAATTCTATTAATTGGTCAGCGGGGTCCAAGATGGCAATGCTCATGCCATCCCATGCAGCTGGGCAATAAGCCAGGCCAAACAAAGCAGCAATAAATGTTCCTTAGCTGCCTTCCAAGATGAGAGCCAAAAAGCCAGCCACCTCATTGTGTGTATGACTATGGTGGGTCCTCTGGCACCCCTCCAGGGAAACCTTCTTGCTTGATGAAGTCTCTGAAATGCCTGTACACCAACACACACAACATGGGGAATAAACAGAAAAAGGCTTATGAGTGCTTATAAATACTTAAAGAGTGGCTGTCAGGAGGGTGGGACCAGTCTTTTCTCAGTGGTGCCCAGTGATAGGACAAGGGACAACAGGCACAGGAAGCTTCATCTAAACGTGAGGAGGAACTTCGGTACCGTGGGGGTGACAGACACTGGAACAGGCTGCCCAGAAAGGTGGTGGAGTCTCCATCTCTGTAGATATTTGGAAACCACCTGGACACGTGCCTCTGTGATCTTCTCTAGGTGAGCCTGCTTTAGCAGGATGATCTCCAGAAGTCTCTTTCAACCCCTGCCATTCTGGGAGTGTCTGATTCCCCTGTCACTGTCTGGGGGCATACTAATAAATGTTGCATTTTCTAAATGAAAAGGTCAGCTTTTTGCTTCATTTCTGTAAAGTGCTCATAGTATTTGTCAAACATTACACATTAAAACGTCTTGGAATCCTTGTGCAATGCAAGGTTTTTATCTGAATGAAGCGTACAAAATTGAAGCAATGTTAAAGTTTTTTTTTCTATTCATTTGCCAGAAAAGTACACATTCTTGTAATTGTTTTCAGAAGTTAGGTTGGAATGAAAAATGAGCTATTAGAGAACTGTTTAAGTGTTGTCAGAAGCAACATAATTAAGAGGCTATTACTGTGTAGATGCTCTGTGTGAGGCAGCTTTCTAGGTGTACTGACCCTTGCAAACAGGAGGTTACAACACAAAACTCTACAATCCATATCTCTGTTATGCTTGAATATCTGCCCTGTGATTAACAGCCATGTGATCCCTTGTTTTAATAGGTTCGTGAGACCCAGGCCTTGATCTTGGCACCAACTCGGGAGCTGGCTGTACAGATTCAGAAGGTAGGAGGGTTCAAATCACTGTCTGTAAAGCACACGCAAGGCCTGGGGCCAGTTCTGAAGTGTTCCTCAGCAGAGCTCAAAGTGCAGCTTCTGCTTTTACTTTTTTTTTCTGAAAGGAAGAAGAAATTCTGATAAAGGGCTGTTCTGCTCATCTGCATTGTTTGCTGTTGCTGACTTGACCATGTTGGTTAGCTGTCTGTTATACACATTTCTAACTGAATTTTTAAGGACAGCACTTGTGATCCCTGAGGAACTGAGTTCGCAGCATTAGAAAGCTGTTGAAGAGGTTGGAGTAACAAATGTGAAAAAAAAATCCCTATGCTTGTGGTTACATCTCCTTAAAAAAAAAACAGCAAACACACCTTAATGTCTGTGCAAACCTGCATCTCTTCAGAATTACAGACTTCATGAGAGCTCAGTTAATTAAGCCATTCCTTTGTATCAAAACAGGGTCTTCTTGCTCTGGGTGATTACATGAATGTCCAGTGTCACGCCTGCATCGGAGGGACCAACGTGGGTGAAGATATCCGAAAACTGGATTACGGGCAGCATGTTGTTGCTGGCACTCCAGGCCGTGTGTTTGGTAAGGAGATGGGGGAGACTATATCACCTCCAGCTTCAGAACTGAGTTGAGCTGTGGGAACCTCCTGCAACTTCTGTGTGCTTGGATTTGAGATAGCATGAAGTTGAAGTAGCATAAAGTGTAAGAAGGTAACAGCTTACTGGAGTAATATCTGAAAAAGGCTAGAGAGAAATCAGTGGGGATGGTATTTTGATTTTCTCTGTTTATATTTTGCTTTTACCTGTTGAAGGGTTTTTACATGGTGGTAGAGGAAAAGTATTTTTTGAGGAGAAAATAACAGTCCCAGGAAATACTTCACAACCTTAGAGGAGGTAGGAGCTGAGTCTACTTGAATGTCAAAGTTAGGTCTGCATTTTCTGTGTACTGGTCTCTCTTTGTTAAATTAGGTGCATGTGCAGCTGGTACTTTCTTGCAGTTACCATGGTGGTAGTGTTAGCCTTCAAACCTGCATATTCTGGATCTCTGAGAAACAGGCAGCACTTTCTTACACAAGCACCTGTCCCTGGGAAAATGTAGAGCCAGTCGCCATGAGAGGAAGAAGAAAAAAAAAAATAAAACCAAAACCAAACCAAAAAAATACCACCAGAAAATTATCGGTTGCCAAACTGGGCTGGCTTTGCACAGCACACTTAATTGCAAATACTTTCCTGTCACAGCATTAGGGAATTACACAAAGACACATGCTCTTTCTAACAGGATCTGGATTTGCCTAGTCTCTTGATGAAAGTTCATGTAGCATTTTGCATTTCTCACATCCATCTGTAGTTACTGTGGGAGACTGAGTCACCTGTCCTGTCCATAGCTTGGAGTCTCTCAGGTTCCCTGCAGTCAGTGCTCCCCTAGCCAGGCTGCAGAGATATCCCCCTAGGTTGCAGGGTGCAGTGGGCACACTGTGGCCCTTCAGCGTGCCTTAACATCACCAAACACCAGTACCTGTTGGCTACAGAGAAAGTACCTGGCCCTCCATCACAGAAATGTTCTGACAGTGGCTGGGAGCAGTGTAGGCTCGCTCGCTTCCAGAGGCTTTTCATCTGACAAAATCTTACAGATATGATCCGTCGTCGAAGTTTGAGGACTCGTGCCATCAAAATGCTGGTTTTGGATGAAGCAGATGAAATGCTTAACAAAGGTAAAATATTCATCTGCCTTTTACTTCCTTTCTTTTTGCTTCTTTGAGATTCCAGAGTGTCCCAGCAGGCAGGACTGCTTCTAAAAAACATTGGTTTTACCAAAGTTAGATGATCATAGTTAATTACAGACTGCAACAGATTAAACTACTTAATATACCTTGTCTTAGTTCTAGCATCCTTTTCAGTAGTTACAAATTCTTGAGCACTGTCTTTCGTGCTTTGCTGTGCACAACGGCCACATTGTAGTGGGTTTGGGAAAATGAGGAAGAGCTGAGCAATGTGTGATGCTGGCTTCGAGTTACAGATTCACTCATTAATGTTCATCTCGTAGTATAGGCCCAGGCCCAATACCGAATTCCAGATCAACTTGTGAATAAGCAGGGTATTTGGGAGAATGATTCGCTAACTGTTCTGTGCTACTTGATTTTGCTTCTCAGGTTTTAAGGAGCAGATTTATGATGTGTACAGATACTTGCCTCCAGCTACACAGGTAGTCCTGATCAGTGCTACTTTGCCTCACGAAATTCTGGAGATGACCAACAAATTCATGACAGACCCCATTCGCATCTTGGTGAAACGGTGAGTGGGTTTCCTTGGAAAGAACTGGATCTCAGTAAGTTGGTCACAGTATTAATTGATTTAAATGTTGAGAGGCTCTCTCACATTCCTTCTCACCGTTGCAGTTGGCACAGGTGTTTGCAGGCATCCTCTGTTTTCCAGCAGAGGCCAACTTGTCTCTTTGACTTTGTTCAGTTCTATTTGCTGTTGCTCAGTCTGACTGCCCTCCACCCCTTCATTCTCTGGGAATAGCAGTCTCTTCGGAAATCCATCTTTCACACCTGTTCAATTCCTGTGCTCTTTCAGAGGATTCTTGGAGGCATACTCCATTAATTTGCTATTTTATACTAAGCCAAAAAAGCCTTTGGCTGACTGTTGCCCTTGGAGATGTACTTTATGTCTGATGGTGTCACAGGTCCTCATGCACTGGTACTCAGCAGGATTCAAGAGGAGTAAGTGTAGGCAGCCTGACAGGAGGAGCCTCCCTCCTGCCTGATATCTTACACTGCCCCATTTCCCTTTCTTCAGTCTCTCTTGGCAAGAAGCTTGAATGTAAAAATGACGAGAACAGAAATGTTTCTCTTTGAAGCTGTCTAGCTGAGAGGGTGTCCCCATTCTTAGTCTCTGTCACAGGGGTCACGTTCAAGGCCCTTCTTAGAGCAGACTTCTCCAGGGACTTTCTAGACCCAGGAACTCGCAGCACACAGGGCAGAGGTACAGTCTCCCAGCTGAGAAGCACACAGTCCTAACTGCATTGTATGAATTCATCTGCTTGTGTCACACTATAGTTGTTCTTGTTCCCTACAGTGATGAGTTGACCCTTGAAGGAATCAAACAGTTTTTTGTGGCTGTGGAGAGGGAAGAATGGAAGTTCGACACCTTGTGCGATCTCTATGACACGCTCACAATCACCCAGGCTGTCATCTTCTGTAACACCAAGAGAAAGGTACAGCAGACATCATGTTCCTTTCAAAGGGTGACTCAGAGGAGAATGCTGGGACAAACCTTGTTAAGAGAATGGGTTGTTTCCCCATTTGGGAGTAGTTCAGCAAGAACAGACATTAAATGTTTTGTCTCTGGGATGCCCCTAGCTTGAACAACAGGTTACAGGCAGACCTGATACAGCTGGCAGGACTTGCCTTTTAGAGAAGTGTAAGTGATGAGGTAAGAATGTGCTTATTCTTCTAATTGCTCATCACACCTGAAACAAAACTATGCTTTCTGAATAAACCCCCTTTATTCCTTTCCTTTCAGGGCTCATGAAGCCCTGTATCATGTAGCCAATGCTTTATAAAGATTATTTACTTCCTTTAGCTCCAGAATGCTCGTTAAAGTGTCTTGCAGTCCTTACCAGTATATGTCTCTGCAAGCTAGCATTCCCCAAGCACAACTAGTGCATTTGGCTGTCCTGAGCAAAGACCTAACCCCGGCTGCTTGGCTGTGTGCACAGGTAGACTGGCTCACAGAGAAGATGAGAGAAGCCAACTTCACAGTTTCATCTATGCATGGGGACATGCCACAGAAGGAGAGAGAGTCCATCATGAAAGAGTTCAGATCTGGTGCAAGGTAAAATGCCTTAAACAGTGTTGTTTACAGCACTGCTACCTCAGCAGGATTTCTTCCAGCCTCCAAAGGGAACAGGCCTCAGAAACGGATAATGCCTCTCCTCTCTCAAGGCCTTGTTCAGCTCGGATTAGGAAGGGCTCTGATTTCCATATAACCCCTTTGGTGTTGCAGGGTTGGGAAATGCCACTTTACAAGGAGAAATGCTTGTTCTTCTAGGCATAGAATTTGCTGTAGGGGGTTGGAGTTGCCACATATAAAATGAGTCAAGGAAAAGTGTTTGGACTCTGTCCTCTGTATTTTAAACTCTTAGGACCATCATGGAGAGGGTTCAGTTAGTGCCATAAAAGTGATGAGAGGGCTGGAGCATCTCTCCTATGAGGACAGGCTGAAAAAGTTGGGGTTGTTCAGCCTGGAGAAGGCTCCAGGGAGACGTTATAGCAGCCTTCCACTATCTGAAGAGGTCCTACAGGAAAGCTGGAGAGGGACTGCTTACAAGGGTATGTGGTGACAGGACAAGGGGCAATGGTTTTAAACTAGAGCAGGGTAGATTTAGATTGGACAGTAGGAAGAAGTTCTTTACTCTGACAGTGGTGAGACATTGGAATGGGTTGCCCAGGGAGGTGCTGGACACCTCATCCCTGAAAGCATTTAAGACCAGGCTGGGTAAGGCTTTGAGCAACCTGGTCTAGTGGGAGGTGTTGCTGCCTATGGCAGGGGTGTTGGAACTGGATGATATTTAAGGACCCTTCCAGCTCAAACCATTCTATGATCATACTCTTTCTGAAAGATCAAAGCTTGTCTAGGTACTCTGTCTTCCCTGAAGTTTGGTGGTGCTGCATGGGGCAGCTTTCCTTGCAGCAAAAGAGTAGATGCTGCCCCTGTGCTGTGGGCAGGGAGGAGCGCAGAATAGCAGGGAATGCCCTCTGCTGGAGACACTGACTTTTCAGCTCTTACACCCACATCATAACCATTCCCTTCTCTTTGCAGCCGAGTCCTTATTTCAACAGATGTTTGGGCTAGAGGCCTGGATGTGCCTCAGGTGTCCCTGATCATTAACTATGACTTACCCAACAACAGAGAACTCTACATACACAGGTAAGCTCAGCCTTCACAGGGTGGAGTGTGGCTGAATAGGTCTTGCAGAAGGTAGCTCCCTTCTCCCCTTCCTTCTACCCCCACAGAATTGGTCGGTCAGGCAGATATGGACGAAAAGGTGTAGCAATCAACTTTGTGAAGAACGATGACATCCGCATCCTGCGAGACATTGAGCAGTACTACTCCACCCAGATAGATGAGATGCCCATGAATGGTAAGCACAGGCCAGCCCCAGCAAGGCTGCTGCCCTCCTCCAGTTGGGAACTGGTGTGCTGCATCTGAAAGAGAAATGCCAGATGCTGTGTTCCGCCACGTGTCTCATTCCCCATCCCAACCCATCTTTGCTTTCCCTGGGTAAGAACCTGGGAACAGCAGTGGGTGCACTGTGGCTCTCAGCACACTTGGTGTATACTTACATTCTCTCATTTTCTCTCATTTCAGTTGCTGATCTTATCTGAAGGTCCATGTTTACCAGGGGGTTGTACTATTTGGTAGCCTCCATAATTCTGTTCTGGACCCGCCTCCTTTTTTGCTGGTCATTGTTTTGGACCTACATCCTTTTATCATACTGCTGGTCATATGTTCTTGACTTGACCTGCACTTGAGAAATTATGTAAATAATGTCTTTACTCCCACACATGTTTTTCAATAAAAAAAGAGGGTGTTTTACCATAACACGCGTTTAATTACTTTAACCCAAGATAGTAACAGGCAAGGAGCTTCGAGCTACTGCTAGGTAGGGCTAGCACAATCAAACACTGGACCTTCAGTATATCTAGGTTCCTGAAATACAGGGCTTCCTTTTTGCCACCCCCCCTTTCAGATCACTGTGCTATGGTACCCAATGTGCTTTTTAGTTTCCTAATTTGAATGTAAGGATCAGCCATCTACAGAAAAAAAATCTGTGGCCAATTCCTGGCCTGTTCTAAGAATAGTTACAAGACAGACAGAAATTCATGTTGTTAATGCCTTCCTGGAGCCCCAAATCACATCACTTACTGATCCAACCAAGTATTTCACTTCCCAAAGAACCCAGGTACTTGAGAAGGCACTTGAGAGGGTGAGCACCTCAAATGTAATGCCATCTACAAAAATACATTTGAATCAGCAATTTCCAGAAGTAACAAAAAGTATCTTTAATTTTGTCTCCTCCTCCACCCCTTTCTGATAGTGTAGCATGTTCATCTTCCCAGTCATCTGTCTCCGTACAGCATTATGCTTTATTTTGCCAGCCATAGTATCTTCTATATAGCTTTCCTACCCAGCTCTGCTGTATCCTTTTTGAGGCAAGAGATGGCCAGAGCAATCCTGTTGGTGTGGGGTAAGTCACCACATTTTTCATCATCTTTTTTCTGTTAAATAAGTTTTTTACTTGCTCAGAGGAGGCAAGGCAGTTTGCACAGAACTGGAACAGCAATCAGAGTTCCTTTCCCAGGTCAGTAGTAGAGTAGCCCTGGGTAGAGAAAGTGAGTGTCCGGCTTCTTTATGCCCTCTGCCTATTCTGCTAGTGAAAGCCCTCTCTTCCCTTGTACCCACTCCGCATGATCCTGATGTTCTCACAGCAGATAGGCAAAAGTTGAAACATACTAACCTTACTTTACTAAGAACATTGATCATAAGGGGTTGTCCGTAGAGGTGAGGCTGCTATAGCTTCACACCCCCATGGCAGCTAGGCACAAGGCTGAGACAACATTCCCAGTAGGTGCAGATTAAAACAGATGCTACCACCACCCATACAGGTCAACATTCGGTACTGGCACAAACAGCACCATACTTTGATCCTGTCCCTCTACAGTTCATCAAAATGAAGACCTTTTAGTGGGAAATAAGCTCTGAATCCCTCCATTGACTAGGTGAGGAGGCTCAGTGCATCCAGGAGCTGGCACATGGACATGGCCCACAGCCCCCCTAATTGCTGTTTCAGCCCTACTTTGCACCCACCCCCTGCCTCATACTACATCCCCTCAGTGACTGGCCTTCATACACAAGTCTATAGACTAACTGGCTCTTGGATCCTCTTTTGTTTCTAGTTTGTTCCTGTAGAGGGAGGCACACACATAAAAATGGGTCTCTGTTAAGCCCAGGACCCTCCCAAGAGGTGGCTTGAACCTCCTGGTCCCTCCAGTTGCCTCATTCAGAAATAGGCACATATCCAGCCTGGATTTAGAGCTGCTTGAATACCTGTCTCCCAGCCCCCTTATCCTACTCACTGGCTATTCGTACACTGACACAATCTCACTCTGCAGTTGCTGTCACTTGGTTTCTACTGGCTCCAGTCTCCCATTTGCTGGTACTCCAAACATACAGCCCCTGTAACCTAAGGTCACACTCCTGCTGCTGGCACTTAAGACCTCTGTATACATAGAATGCAGTCCCCTTTCCTGGAAGAGGGTGAGAAATGGAGTTAACAGAGAAAACAAGCCCCTTTTATTTCCCACCCTGGACCTTCCCTTTTTCTACCCTTGATCCTTCCCCAATAAAGTCCAGGGGGGACGTTGCATTAATTCTGCAACTTCTTAGCAGTGTTCAGGAACTCTTCCCCCTACCCACCCTGTTTCAGTCCTCTACTAGAGGGGGAGATTCTGGATAAAGCCTTTCAGCTTAACTGTTCATGTCCTAGACAAAGTCTTCTCTCACCCTTGCTGCAGGGCAGGGCACAGCTTCAAACCTGACTTGTACCTTCCTGGAGAAAGCAAGAAACAAAAGCAAGCATGGCCATCTAAGCACCTCCTTATGTAATTCTAGTCACTTGACTAATAAAGAGATTAATCACCAAAGCGTTAGATTGCTTAAATAACAGTATTTAATCTGTACAGTTTGAGATGTTATCATAAAATGCAACATGCCTACCTCATCTTCAGCATCGTTCACCTAGAACTCGTCTCCAGAGGGCTGGTAACCACCACTCCCCAGCAGTTCTTTATGGTACAAAAGTCACAGTGCAGTTGCTTCAGTCCTAGGCTGATGATTTCCCTCACTCAAGAGGGGAAATTGAAAGCTCAAGTGTTGATGGAAATTGTTACCATTTAGGAATGCAAAAAAAATCCCAGCTATTGCACACAGTCACTTGCAGCTGAAACTGAAGCAGTTATTTAGCTGCCTTTACACTCCACACATCAGAAAATGCCTTAGTTGATACTGATTTAGCCAAGAGTGAAAATAGAGCCAGTGACAAGATTTCAGAATGATACAGCTGCTGGGAGGGCAGAAGCTGACAAGCAACTCCACAAGTCAAGAAGCGTGCTTTAGAATACCAGAAAGTTTTCCTGTACAGGGAGGGGCTATGAGCTAGACAGATGCCATCTTTCAGAGACAAGCACAACAGGAACATCAGCTTCAGTAGAAAACTATGAAGTACAATAGACAATTTGCTCATGTAATTGTCAGGATAAATATTTGACATAGTTTATGTAGTAGAATACATATGCAAACATCTTTTAAAAATAAGCACAAATTTCTTTTCATATATACACAACTGATTTTAATCATGTACTGAAAATAAATTACAGGAAATAACTTTAAAATGCAACAGAAGACAAGAGTTTCACAACAAACATTCCCATTGATTTTCCCAAGGGGGTGAGAGACTGCAGTGCTCAAGGCAGGTAAATATCACAAGTATATCAAAAAACTTCAAATTGTTGATGCATTCACACATTTACATGAGCCACAAACATTCCTTTACAGGGACGGCACTTAGCTACCACAGAACCAGGTTTTGCCATAAACTACAAAACTTTGATACAAAATTGTATTTATATATTTATATTTCATATACATGCCCTATCTGTGATTTCTTAAAAAATAAAAACTAAACACACTGTACAGACAATCCTAACTCATTGCTTGGTAGCTGTAGGCAACATTTTTTTGGATGGAATTTCTCCCCCAGTAGAATTAATGGCAATATTATATATACAAGAAGGCTAAACTGCAGAAAGACAGCTCAGTTCTGATATGCACCTCCCTCAGGACCAGGTCTGCAAGTTCAAGGCAAGATACCATATGTTCTGACCCACTGTCTGCCTTACAAGTCAGTTCTGCCATCGGTGGCATCAGGAACCAATACATGCATTTGTGTAACACTGGTATAAAAGGCAATAAAGCAAGATATATATATTTTAATGTAGCGGCTCTAATGGCTCCACCAACTTGATACACTCAATACACAGAAACACTCAGAGGTGGCACAGGGATGGTGTGGAGCTGGGAACATTTGGTGAGCGCACACCTTATGTGGGTCTGATCATTATACTTCCCTGAAATGACCTCCTGCAGAGGACAGATTCTTCTGTAAGCCAGAGACTGCATCAACTCACAACACTGGGGGAAGATCCCTCCCCCCCCACACCCCCCCAAATGCACAGTTCACCAGGACTCTATGTAAAACCCCCTCCCTCCCACCCTCAGCGGTCTCCATGGCAACAGTTTGTCTTAGAAGCAGAGCACTGACAAACTTACTCTTCCCAGGTGATGGCAGCAACCTGTGAAGCCAGTCACACTAAACTACTTCTACAGTTGATTGTAAACTTTGGTTTTATTTATTTTTTTTTATTTATTATTGAGTTCTCATGGTACAGCAAGCATGTCTAGGATGAGAGGGCAGAGTTGAAGAGGAGATGAACTGTCAGTCTGTCTTTAGTCTGGCATGATGAGACACCTGCTCGGTCAGGCCTGCTTTGATAGAGTTTTTTACAGACTGCCTCATATGATCCTCCATCAAATTATCACTCATGGGCTTCAACACCTGTGGAATGAGAAATGTGCAAAAGAAACAAAAAAATGAGGTAACCAAGGAAAACAATATATAAAAGCATACAAAGAGATGAGACTTGAAATAATGGAAAACTTAGAATGCTGAAGTCTGAAACTGGCATGAACTGAAAGAGAAATGAGTTTTGCTGCTACAGTAATGAGGTTAAATCAGTCACATGCTATGGACACAAGTGATATCCCTCCTACACAGCAGTATTTCACTGAATTCAAACCACTTTACAGTTCCTAGAAGATGGATGTGCAATTCCATACCCTATATGCAGCATCAGTCTGGTATGGTTACAGCATTTATGCAGACCGGCCCAGACAGTCCAGCTTATTGTCCTATATGTGTAAGTGTGAACACTTCAGATACAGAAAGAAAGTTAAAAATACTGGCTAGTTTTTCTTCTTGTTATTGTTGGATGAGAGTCGCTGTCGGGGCACTGATGTAAGAGCACGGCGAATCGTTCGGCGTCTAAGGACTTCAAAGAGTTTGGAAAACACCTAAAACATGAATTTAGCCGTTAGGAAAAGTGGCTCATAGAAGGCAGCAGAAAAAGTCAATCAAGTTCAGAAAAAGAAACTGATTGACAGTAACTTCTCACCTTCCTGGGATTCCTCTGAAGCAAAGGAAGGAAAAGAAAGGCAAAGATTCAGAAAAATCAATAGCAAGAACACAGTGTATATATAATCAGAGTGACTCAAGACAGGACCTGTAGGTACTTTGCATATTACTGGTCATGCGCAACTAACACCACCACCAGCAAGCTCTTTTGGAGACCACCTTCCTCTAGCTCACAAAAGGCAAGCTCCTGCTGGCGTAAGCCAAGTTCTCCCCCTTCCAGGGAAGGTCAACAGTCAAATCAAGCCTCACGTGCTCTAGGTATCCTACAGCAGCAGCTGCATTCAGTCAGTACTTTATGTGGAACAGACACCTTCCACTCTTCTTGCAGTACTCCCTGACTCCAAAGCCAGGAGCTATGGTGGTATGAGAACAATTTTAATCACTAGTTTGGGGTGTAACTAAAAATTTAGTACCCTGATGCTCACCTCCCTCTATTACTGGCAATCCACTTTTTCTACCCCAGTGTAACTCATAGCTTTACCTGGTTGCTCAGACAGGTCTATAGTGTACCGCTGCCTACGATGAGCCTTGTAAGAGCAACTTTTCCTATGCAGAAGAGAGACTCTGTATAGAAGGCTCCAGTTGGTTATCTGCTCATGCCTCATTTGCACCCATTTGAATGTCATCCCAGGTAAGTTCAGTGAGCCCTTTATTTTTAGCAACAACAGCATCTAAGTGTTTCCCCTCTGCTGGCACTGGGCATAGCTACTTGGAATGCTCCAAACAGTACTTGTAATAGTTGGTCAAGAATTCTCTACGTTGGCTTTACTGGCACAGCTGTGTCAACTAGGTTCAAGCAGCAAAAATTCTGTACAGAATGCTTTCTTCTCCAGCTTTGGAGCTCTCTCATGTCATCTTTTCTTTCAGGAATTAGTCTGTTAATTATTTCTTGCAACAGTAGTTGCATCAACATACATTGTCACAGACAACAGTCTCCCTGAAGGAAGAAACCTGCTGTAGATCCTCTTGTAGTAGTTGCTGCAAGTCAATCTGGTTGGTGCAAGTCATCAGCCAGTTCTTTCTGATGTCTAATTAGCCTTCCACACCATCAAGTGAGATGAGGAAGGGCAGCAGTGTTTCACCATCCCCATTTCTTGCACCAGCTGAGATATTTTATCCACCATATGCATAGGGCAAGCTTATCTCCTTAAGCATACCTTTAAAAGCAGAATTCCTTGTTCTGAAAAAGTAACAAGATTTTTTCCACTCTTTACCATCCAAGCACCTAGTAAGGCATTTAAATAACACTTTTTGGATAATACTCTAAACTTGTTTAACATTCTTTGTGTGTGACAAAAGAGAGCAGTCACACTCCTGAGTGTATTTTCCCTTTAGCAGCACTAGCATTTCCCATTAGGTCTAGACCAGCTTTTCACCAACAGCACTGAAGAGAAACTGTTTGATCTATCTACTCAAGAAAGGAAGATTTTGCATTAAAAAAAAAAAAAGATACCAACCTGTTCCCATATCGCTTCAGCAATCTGATCAATGGCTGTTCCAACTTCTCTGAATTCCCCAGAGTACTTAACATATGCCCAAGTACAAAATGATATAAGAGCCATCCCCAGTATGAGATTACACAGGGTAGCTATGGAGTTCATACCAAGGAACCCAGTCAGTCCTGAGGTTATATACATGGCAAACATGACTGCAAATAGAGTGGCAGGGGTACGAGCAGCATAAAAGATGTTTTTGCCATCATTGTGCTTCACAAAGTTTGCATAGATCTCGTCGATTTCCACTTCGAGCTGCTCCTGATAGCGCCGACAGAACTCCTCCCCTCCCATCTTCTTCACTGAGCGGAACTGCCTGACAGCTGACTCTCTGAAATCCTGGTGCTTCCGCTCAAGGTCCGATGGGGCAATGTAAGGCTTATCTCCCCCACAAACCTGTGAGAGCAAGCAGGGATGAGGTTATTACACCATATGTATCTTCTGCTGTACAGAAAGCAAATGTGCTCCTCGCTGCCCCCTCCACACACCACCTCCCTTCAAGCCAGCATCAGACTATCTCCTGCAACTTTCTTGCCTCTACAAGCTCTAGACTCCTGTGTCAAGTGAAGCAGCTAAAGGTACTTGGCATCATGGCACAGGAAGAGCCTTATCTGTCTCATCACATACAGAGCTACAGCACAAGACTCAACTCATACTTTCAACCATTCCCTTTAGGCAACCCAGGAGGACAGGATTACATTCCTGTCATGAAAAGGCAGGTGGGCAGGAACACCAGGAGGCAAAAAAGGCTTGGCTTAAGGAAGGTTAAAAAGACCTCTGAAGGCCACAATCACTCCCCTCAGCTTTTTACTCCTGGTAACCCACCTCGGCAATAGGGCCAGTGCAGAACTTGGACAAACAGTAGACTTTGCCAACTCAACAGGTTTATTCCTGCCACTACCAGGCAATAAAGTAACAGGAATTAGTTGGTAACATCTTTAGCCTATTCTCCCCTAGGCTGTCCTCCAGGCTCAATTTTGGTCAACTTGAGAGTATGTTTCTGCTGAAGGGACTCAGATACCAGTGATGTGGACACCATCATCTTCCTCTCCAGGATGGAATCAGCACGGGTACGAAAATTGTTAAGACTCCAAGGACTTTACTCTGCAAGACTGATTTCTAACCTCTTGAGGACTACGATTAGAAATTACCTAGACCATCAGACATATATGGCAGATCAGCTCCAACTCCTCCAGACCTCCCAGTCAAACTATGGCTAAAACCTGAAAAGTTCTTCCATATGATGTCAAACAACAGCTTTCCCTCTCCTGCTTCAATGTAGTCTTATCACAATGCTTGTCATCTTGTGTCTTGAGTGCAGCAACAACATTTTCCTCCTGCTGCTATCCCTTCAGCAGGACACAGACACTTTGAGAGTACAGCATTCCCTTTCTGCCTCACAAGATGCATGGCTTCACTGCCTAGCTTCTTCAAATAAAACCTCACTGTCAAGATCCTGACACCCTCCACTCTGCCCTTTGCTCAAGTTTAACAAGCACCTTTCTGCTTTTTCTGTATTGAAGAACTCCACATCTGACAAAACAACCTGGACCACAGCTACTAGTCACATCCTCCAAAACGGTCTTTTCACGTTGTCCACAGAATGTTAAACAACAGGAGCTGATGATGCATAAAGACCACCACACAAATCACAGCCACTGTTTTCTTACACTGTGTGACTGCATCTGCTCTTTACATTTAAGGTCTTTAAAGGGATGGTGTTTTGGTTATGCACACTCAGCAAGAGGGCTTTGGTTCATGAGAACTCAGAAGGCCACGGTAAGAACTATCTTTACATAATACAGTCTTAAATCCAAAGAGTTCCCACTTCTGTTCCTAAAAAAAATAGCTATTTCAGAGCTGCGTCACATTAAGAACATCATCCAAGACATCTGGATTAAAAAAAATTATTCAAGACATTTGTGTGTTCCTCTACAGTGATATAAAAATATACAGTACTGGGGAACATTCCTATGGAAACAAAGTCTGTTTAAGAGAACATCTCCTGTTTATTCCTTGCCCTCAGTAAGAATCCTTACAGCTACAGTGTATCAACAGCAACTGAACTTGAAGGTAGGAAGGCTGACATGGCATTTATTTTAAACCACCTGTTTATTCAAGAGATTTTTCCAAAATGGAAACAGAGTCCCTCTACACCAGCAGAGCACTCTCAAAACAGCCTAGCAACTGAAACTGGCTAGTCTGCAACCAGCATTAGGTCTCACTCTAATTTCAAAATGAAAACTGGTCTTCAATTGCTGAACTAGGTTAATAAGGGAGCTGTTTGTAGCATGTTATCACACCTCCTGGCCTTTTCCAGTTGCAGAGTTTCACAATAAGCACAGCCCTGTTAAGCTCTGAGACATGTAATTGTTTTCAGAATTTCCTGTGACAAAACCTCGCATAAGACTACACTGAAGCACGAAGTTCATGCAGGCATTCAGCTTGGAGTGGTGCAAGTCACTGTCTTCATGAGAAGCAGCAAGTTGGAAGTTACATATACAGCTTTTTCAGACAAGATAATTCTCATATTTCAAGGTTGGTTTTTTTTAACCTTTAGAATAATTTTTGTCTTCACATTTTACAGCTAATGAAAGACCACAATTCAGGAGCATGACACTGTCATACTAGAACTCTACCCCTGCATGACCCTGGCCCACCAAATGTCTCCTCACCTGCTGGCCCACTTCATGTCAGAGGATTTCAAAACGTCCATTAAGAGCAGGAGAGGGAGCTAACAGGTGGTATCTTACACACATGCCCATTCCTGTACCTCCCCAGAAATGTGTCTCTCAATCCTGCCTTTGCTGCATCAGACATCTAACAGCTACTGCCCCCCTAAACTACTTTTCTCCATTAACATGTTCACAACCAATACCAAAAATACAACATTAGAACTGAAGGTCTGTATTTGCATGTAGGCAGTTAGAAAAAGCTGCGTTATCATACCTGCTCCATGCCTTTACTGTACAAGTCTTTTGCTCCTGCCACAGCAGCAAGATTGTTCGCCTCAGCTGTTGCCTAGAAAACATTGAGCATCATGTATCACCACAGCATTACCAGCTAGTTACACGGATGAAGTTACACTGCCCAATACCCCCCAAAGCTTCAGATTAACAGGAAAATACCCCACAAAAATAAGTGAAGGTTAGTGATATACTTTAAAACAGATTACTGACTAGGAGAACATTTTCTTCAGCTTTCTAGTACAGCTGCAGACAAACTCCCATGTGCTTGTACAGGCTTTTTACCATGAGCAATCTCTTCTGAATGCTCTATTGGTAATAAGCAAATAAGGATCACTAAACTATTAGGTGTTAATCCCAATACACCACTACCTGTGAGGAAAGCAGCAAGCTGGTATTATTTCTGCGTTACATATGTGAAGTTCTGGTGTCAGAATTCGTAAAAATTCAAGACTATGTTCAACCTGCATCATGTCATGGAGTTATTCTAGCTAACGCTGCATGGCATCATCTTTGTACCTCTGCCACATTTATGGCATGCTAGAGGGAATGATAGCAGCCTTTGTTTCGTTGTGATTTTTCTGAACTCCCCCAAAAGTCTAAAGGTTTGATTCCTTAAAGGATGAGAAAACACCCAGAACAGTCCATGTCTTAATGAATTAACAAAGGAAGCTTAAAAAAAACCCCCAAGTCTTACAAATACGAAATGACCAAAACTGATCCTAAATACCACACTTTGGTGAAAGCTCTTCATCACAAACAATTTAAGGGTTCAACACATAGCTTTATACAATCAGTTTGTGTTCAGATCACTTTAAAGCTGATTACATCCTCTTTGGATCAACCCAGAAAAGAAACTTCAATGCAGTTATCCAATTTAGCAAACCCACATAAAGTAGCCCATCACTGCCAGACAGTGGCAATAGCTGCATTACTGTTAAGACTTCTCCATTTTATCTGCTACATGTGGTATTAAAAGCCCTCTGAATACAGTCAGAAAGATAGTGACAGAATAGGAAGTTACAGGAAACACTCACTTAGAAAATGCAGTGGCTTAAAGCCCAACCAATCACATACACACCCCTGCTCCATTTGTTATATGGAACTGAGGAGAGAAGCATGTACTCAGACTACACGGTTCAGATGGCTTTCAAAGTGCACAGCTTCAAGAGCTACAGTTCTGTGTGGGAGCTTCAGATACAGAGCATTGACCTTCAATTGCCAAGAACTTCAAATACACATCTATCAGATTATTTGAAAGAAAACTTAAATACCTGCAGCATAGATTTCGGATGAGGTAGCTCCTCTCCTTGATAGATTTTAATATAAGCCTAAATGGGAGAAAGAAAAAAAAAAAGGTTTCTTTTTCCTAAACATTTGTGAATGGAAAAGGAGAGAAGTGGGATGATACAAAGATAGACCTCATATATTATTTCTTTGTAATAATGCTAAGTATTCAAATTAGGCAAATTTATTCACACACGTCTGGTACTACCACAGTTATCCCTAGTGCTTTAATCCCTTTACTTTCCCGTGCATTTGTGGCTGGGGCCTAGGAGAGTAACACTGCACCCTGAAAAGACATGGCCACTATCTCAAAAAATGACAGGCTGGGCAGCAGCTTTCTGATCCCTCAAATACTTAAGAAGGTCTTTGCTAGTCAAGGAATCTTCATCCAAAACAAGAGAGTGAAGATGACTATCTCACACAGCCTTTCTGACAAGAGGTCTGTCCAAACACATCCCAGCACTCAAGAGAGCCAGTACTTACATTTCCCCATATGCCTTGCTCCCTTGAAGTGTGGGAGGGAAAAAAAGGCAGATCAAAGCAGTAGTGCAGACAGAGCTGAGCTGCCAAATTACTTCTGGAAGCCAAGCAGCCTATCCCTTTGTGCCCCACACCACCAATCCTCAGATGTTCTTTCTTTCACCAGGGATTTAGAAGGCTGGAAGAGAACACGTCCTTCATGTCTTCTCCAGCCCACAAGATGGCCCATGACACAGCTCTGGGACAGGTTAGTGGAGGGGACATAGCAGGCAGCAGTAGCCATTTCGGTGCTTCGGACAAGCTGTGCAAGTTAGATCAAGGCCACTCTCAGCCCCTCAGAGGTTAGGCAGTTATTCTTCTTCATGCTACTACTGCTCTCCCCCCAGACTTGTCTACAAGCCTCTGCCCTGAAGATTTTTCTTCTGTAAAGGAGGAGAGAACAAGGTTATCAAGGTCCCTATATACCCAGTGCTCTAGGTTGTAGGACAACCTACAAAAATGTATATACAGAGTTATACAGGACTCTGTTCCCTCGACACCCTCCTTGCTTCTGTAGCTATTTCCTCCAAGTAAAAGCCCTCCAGTTTCCAACTCAGACTTCATGATCTCAGCTTTAGATGCACAGTCAGCCCCCAGGGAGAAGTACTCTTTAGTTACATAACTAGTGTTTCCACAGCACTATGCATGACTGCTCCCAGACTAGATATGGGACGTGAATCAGGCAACTTTTTCATAGAGGAGGCTTTACACTCAGTTTTTAGGGTGCAGTCCTTTCTAAACTATTGTTGAACATGCACTCCCTACACCATATAGGGTCAGATCTTACTAGAAAGGGGAGCAAAACACAGCGTGCAACCATCTAAATACTGAGACTGACCACAGGAGCTCCAGAGTGTTTATTTTTGTGTTTGTCAGAACAACCATGACTTCTCCATCCCATATCATGTCTTCACTTTATAAAAAGTTACTTTATTTTACAAGTGTTAAAGAGTTCTGGTCTCCAACCACATTCTGGTTTCCAAACAGCCTTTGTGTAGCTTTTCTTAACATCAGCCCAAGACTGTTCTACCTTTAATATGCACTCTCAAAAGTAGCAACAGATAGTTAATGTCTTTAGGATTGAGTGCTACTTTCTCCTACTAAACCAACTGTCCAAGTCATTCCAATTCAAAAAAGGTTACACACACCAGACCAATTCCTGATGATGTAGGGATTATGTTATCCAATTTCTGCTGGTGTCACCACCATACCAAAACAACTCAAGAGTCTAACAGCTGCAAGTATCATACACAAATACTTCAGAACATACAGTGGTGCCACACATGCAAGTGTTTAGAAAGCATCTTCCCTGCACGTTAAAAATCCAGCAGGGAGTATCTGAATTTTTCATTGCATACTTAGTAGGTTAAGAGCTGTTTTTCCTCTCTGTACAATTGACATGAGAACCTCTTAAAACCAAACAAACATAAAAAAGAAAACAAACACAAAACCAAAACAAAACACAAAAAAACTCCCCACAAAAACACACATGCAACATATCCAGACAAACTAGGAGTTCAAAGTAGGAAAGAGACCCCTAATACAGCTTGAAGTATTTCAGCCTATTTATGAAGAAAAGACAAAACAAAAACAAACCACACCACAATTTTGCCAGTAGTAGCCTGCTAAAAGCTATACTGTTAGGAAGTTGTGTTTCAGTTTGGAAAGTCAGAGTAATGAAATGAAAATATAAGTGTCAGCCTAGATATCGTATCGTATCTTCTCTGGGAATAACATGCCCTAAAAATAGAATACTTTCTTTTAAGCCATTAACAGAAATAATTAGTATGAGTTTGCTTACCTTGAAGTATTCTACAAGATCTCTACAGGTCACCTTGGATCCACTTATCTCTTTTTCTACCAAGTTTTCAGGGGCAAGCAGTAATGGTACCAAATTCCGCAGTTCCTTCTTAAAATCCTCATCTATATCTAGTAAAATTCAATACATTTCAGAAAAAAAAAAGTGGTTAGTCTTCTTCTCAATCTTAGATTTCCTAAAGGAACACTGATAACCCATAACCAAAATCCATAGCTTCACAACTCTTGATTACATTTAAGATATGTAAAGGCTTAAATACACAGTATAGCTGTAATAAGTTCTACCTACTCTTATAGTTTTAACTTCAGACTGAGAAAAGACCGATGCATAATCCTTGTAATGGTTAGAGTGCATTTCCCCAATTATGCAAACATCTTTCACAATCCCACAGGTCTATGCCCTCAGCACAGAAGTGCCTGGCATCCCACCATCATAAACTCACTTTTTCAGCCTTTGCTGTTCTGAAACATCCCCTCTGCTGGGGCACAAGTATCAATTAAGAGGAATCCCAAGTGCCTCTCACTCTGCAGCAGCAGAAGCCTATAGCTTTACTTCAAAGTCCTTCTAATTCTGACCTTTGCTTTAGGAAATTCTTAGAGAAAATACTTTCAATTTTAAGAAAGTTTTTTTTTTCCTAGTTCTCCCCTCTAGAACCCTTATTTGTCTTTAGAAACTTTATTAAATAACCTTTAAATATGTCTCAAGTTATCAAACTACAAAGATACCATAGAATGGCTTAGGCTGGAAGCAACCTTAAAGATCATCTAATACAACCTCCCTGCCATGGGCAGGGACACCTCTCAACTAAAGTAGGTTTCTTGAGGACTCATCCAACCTGGCCTGGAACACTTCCAGGGAGGGGGCATCCACAACCACTCTGGGCAACCTATTTCAGAGTCTCACCACACTCGTACTGAAGAACTTTTTCCTAAAATACAATCTAAACCTATTTTCCCTCAGTTTAAAACCCATTTCCCCTCATCCTATCACTGGACACTCTTGTGAAGAGCCCCTCCCTTCCTGTAGGATCACTTCAGATATTGGAAGGCAGCACATCAATTCCCTCTGCCTGCTTAATTCTTCTATGTTTAAACCAGGGAAAGAGCACACAACAACAAGCATTTATAGATTCTATAGTTTTACGTTTTAGCCCTACATTTTTCCAATCAAACACTTCAACAGCCAAATATTTCAGTGTTTAACTTCCATTCCTAAAGAAAATAAACTCAGTGATCTGATTCAAGAAACACACAATGGAAAGCTTCCTACCATTCAACCTCCCATCAAAATTTGGATTTGTTGCAACTTTAAGACCAGGGTGGGGCAACAGGAAACAGCCAAGATTACTGAAACAGGAGTGAATATGCTTCCTTACATTCTGTAGCTCTTCATGTTGGTTTTGCTTTACCTGCAAAGAGGCAGTAAGAACTGTTATTTTAGTTTTTTTTTAGTATTGCAACTAAGATTAAATATCAGTTTAAAAAGCAGTAAGAGCACAAGTGTGTTTAAGCTTTCATTCCTGAACCTTAAAAAGTCAAATTCTAAACTCCAGAACTCTGCACATAAGTGGGAGCATCATGAGTGTATTTTATTAGCACAAAGAGCGAGCTCATTGCGCAGCATTATCTTGACGGCAAGTTGTCCAATTAGAAGACCACATTAAGACTACTGGAGATAACTTACCTGCAATCTTTTCTCTAGGAACTTTTTTCCTCCTTCCAAGCCATATGCATGTTCATAAGGATAACTCCAATCTCTAATTAAGAACATTAGTGTCTACAACAGGAAGAACAACAGCAGTGAATGGGTTGCATCATTCCTAAGGTCAAAAAACCCACTATCACATGTGATTATTTTAAACTTAAAAAAAAAAAAATAAATCTAAACTTGGCTGGCCTGAATGCCCTGTTCCATAGGTTTGCCTTTTGCTATACAAGAGGCATTGCACTGTCCTCTCTCCCATCAGCTGAAGACAGAAGACAAACCTCAACATTACTCTGATATCACATGAGGTGCTTTACAAAGAACACATCATACATCTCGCCTGGGCCAATCACAAGAACACTGGCAGCTCACAACTGCAGGCTGAATAGTCTAGAGATGCAAGAACTCACCACTAAGAGCAGTCAACTAGTACCCTTACAGATTAAGAAGGATACTTCAGGATGGAAAAAAATCTCAGTCTCGTCTCTTTGAACAGAAGAGGCCTCCAAAGCCTTCTCTGACCTAGCAAACCAGAGATGCTAGCAGTTTTGAGACCTGAACACTGAAACCAGTAATGCTTCAAGTAAATGAAATGCAACGTGGCCCTCCTCAGTGCTATTTCTCAGAGACCAAATGACCTTTACTCAGAACCATGTACCACCAAACATCAATTGTATCTCAAAGACTAATAAAAAGGCAGTGCAAAACTTCTCCCCTTAACACCTGCACATCACTTGACACTAATTCCTTTTATACCTCTTAGCTCTGGCACAAAGCTGTATTTGCCCAAAACATTTTCCCATTATGTTTCCCATTATGCTTTTGCCAAGAAATGTGGTGACACAGAAGGAAAGGAAAAAAAAAAAAAATCAGTCTTCTAAAAAAATGGGCTCAACTAGTTTTTCTTAAATTATCCCAAGCTCATTCCCTACACATTCAATTGCTTAAGATCCATTTAACATATGTAGTTACCTGAAACGGCTTTTGGTAGATTTCTTCCATAGCTAGTCTTCCATATTCTGTAAACAGCTGACAGAAAGAAGAGAGTAAGGTTGCCACACATAAAACACATTTTTCTGCTGTAAAATATTTTGTTACTAGAAAATAAAGCGTTTGATCTTAAATCCTATTATGGCTGCAGTCTGGCCAATACACCTCAAGAACAAGTGCACCAATCCTCAGTAAAATTCAGAAAGGAGACATGATTTTCATTAGTTTCACAGTGCCATTCCATAACTGTCAACACACCACAGCTCTAAGTGGGTGGCCTACGGGCTATTCTCAGAGGAAGGCTGTCTGCCTCTCTCACCAAGCCAGTTTCCAACACTTGTTTCCTAAGCTAAGGAGGTAAGCCTGTCTAACATTTGCCCCTCACTTCCCACAAAAGATTTATTTCTGGAAGTCTCAAGGAACTTGGCTAGAGCCAGACATTTAAATACAAGCCAAGTTCAGCAGCTTCCCAGATCTCTACTTCAGCCTGTGACTTTTACTGATAATTGTTATTTCCTTACAGTATAAAGGCAAGTGTCAATTTTCTTCTACTTGGTGTTGTTACCATCTTTAATACCAGAAGCAGCATTTCTCACTGGACTGATGGGGCCAGACAACACAAATTAAGGACTGTACTGGCTGTTTCCACAGAGGTCAATACTGTCAAGTGTTGGCCCATACCAGGCTCTTTACAGATCTCAGAGGTAGAGATAAAAGAAACAAGTATCTAGTACCAGGCAATGGTTCTTCTGCATTAAAACTAACTCCTGGAACATCTCAGCTAAATTTCAAGGATAGCTGGTCATCACAAGAGCATCTGAGAACTTACAAGACTAATTTAACACAAATGAACTTCAAAGCCCTTGCTACCTTGAGCTAAAGAAGCTCTGAAGTAGCCAAGCACCCACATGAGACTGGCTCCTTCGATCTTAACTCCCTACCCCATTCACTTCCTTGCTACCTGGAAAGGGCAGCTGGAGATTAACAGTATCCCAGAACAGCAGAAAATCCTGTTATAGCAAATTCTGAATTTCCTTCCCTCAGCCTACAACTCTCTACACCAGCTTTAAATGCATGGGTGTCCCCTACCCACTATTTATATTTATCACCCTTCTCTTCCCTTCCGTCCCTCAAATCTCGCTCTCCAATATAACAGAAAGGGATCTCTATTCACCATCAGCACAATCTGAAAATCTATCAAAGAAACAGAGTCATAAGGAAAGTGTGGCTTTCAAATAATTAGCTATGGCTTTTTTTATATATTTTGGCAGTCCTTAGTTGTGTTTTTGGGGTGGTTGGTTTGGGGGGGGGGGTGGAATGTGTAT
>JANIJG010015594.1:9454-28144 GCA_024611175.1 Megaceryle torquata | reverse complement strand
CTCCTCTCCTCTCCTCTCCTCTCCTCTCCTCTCCTCTCCTCTCCTCTCCTCTCCTCTCCTCTCCTCTCCTCTCCTTTGTATTACTGTTTCAGCAGCAGTGTTTTCTGGGGATGCAGAGAAGTGTTAAAAGTCTGTCCTATGGAGGAAAACTGTCAGTTTCCTATTGGAAGAAGATCATGCCATACTCATGTATCTGGAGTTCTGCTGACAAAGACAGGCTACTTCTAATAGAATATTAATTTTGATCCTCTGCTCCTCCTTTAAACAAGATAGGAGTCTCTAAGCTAATTGGTCAATCAAATGACAACCCCATACCCTCCAAAACAAAACAGCAAAACAAAACAAAACAAAACTCACCAGATATTCTGTAACAATAAATCCATTGTTAACATATATTTAAAGAAATTATCTTTGTAGGGTAACCAGGTAGTATATAACCATGAATGCATCAGAATGCATCAGGAAAATTAAATGCTTTCAAGCCAATGTATGATACTTTAGCATGCTGAACCGATTAAGTCACCAAGCTTGCTCAGTGTCAGGAAAATTACACAGCAGTGCCTATGCCAATAGCCTAGAACAAAGTTTTCACATTCCTCAAAATTTCATTTTCTACTTCTCTGCAACTTCTCCCAAGCAACATTCCTTTACCACAAAGCTCACTGTGGACAAGAAGCTTCACAGAATATTCTTTAATGAATGGCAGCAAATAATATTCCAGTCCTGACATTTAGATCCTGACAGAGAAATGGAATTTCTGCCTTTACAGAAATAGGATTTAGTGGCAGATTTGGCTAAGTAAAGGCTAGCAATTACGTTCTTTGATCTTTATGTATGATACATTTAAATACATACTGTGTTTCAACACAAGTTTGAAACATTTAATCCTATGCCTTCCTGTCAACTCAATCCGGAACAACTTCCATCCATTTCACAGGACAAATCAGAGAATGAACTTGTTTAAGCCTTCCCTGTTCCTATGGTTTCCAACTCAAAATAGCCTTATGATATGGAGTGTATTTCATAGTCCAAACTGTTATAATGATAGACATATGGAGCTCTTCTAAAGGAAAATTAGCCAGAGGAGCAAGAATAGTTATAAGCTACTTACACAACCTAGCATTGTTCTAGAAGAACCTCACCCACCCAGGGTATTAGGCTTCGTATGAGAAAAATAGCAGACTGCTTACACTTCATATGTGTGTGCATACATATGTCACTTCTTAAAAAACAGGTCAGAAGAAAAACAAGATATCGTATTTAACACATTAACACCACATGCCATTTCAGACAGTGAGATAAGATAGCATGGTGAGTAGGCCTAACTTGGTATTTAAGCTATTAATCATAACCTCTCCTTTCTAGCAGCATGAGGGAAAAAGTCAGCATAGTTAACATATTTCTCAGGCTTATGCTAGCTTGTACTTTTGTACTATAAATGAGCTATCTTTCCAATACCTTGATTTGATCCACTGTGTGTTTTAATTTCATTGTGGATTACAGTAATCAATGGCAGCTGCAAAGGGAAGCATTATTTTCATTATTCTGAACCAAACTGAAAACAAACTTTAGGCTGTATGTCATGGAATAAATTAAATCTCTTGTACTTCAGATTGCATTCTAAACATGATACATCAATCATACCCTCTGTGTACTGGGGACCTCTTTTCCATCATGTTCCTTGGTGACCTTTCACTGTGTTCAAAAGATAATATAACAAAGTAGCATTACAGAGATCATTTTACATACCTCTCTTATTTTATATCTTACAACCCATTGCAATAAAAGCACATTACAAATCTAAAACAAACAGACCTAGATTATATATGTTCGACAGATCAACCACTTGTTGGGTTGATAAGGCAGCAGAACTTCAAGAACGTAAGTTACAACTTATATAAACCACTAATACTAGTTACAATAAGGTTTCAATATTCAGAGTTCACAATTACATGGAGGTGCACTGAGTCTAAGACCTGATTTGTTCTGAGTGACTTTTTGCAACATAGTCAGAATATACATTATAATTTTTGTCTAAGTCTCTATTTTTCCACTTTCCAAATCAGTGGTTTCAACAATTTATTTGGCTCATCTCCAGATTTTCCTACCAAGACTTGTGTTTCAGTAACCTGTTTTATAAGGGAAAAAAAAAATGGGGAAAAAGTACACTAAAATAAAGAGAAAGAAATAAGTATTCCAGACGATAATAGGGATGGCTGAAGATTTTGTACTCTAAAACCGTGAAGTTATAATTTTATATTTTTCTTCTTAATCATAACAAGATTATGCTTAATCTAGGAAATGTAACTCTTGACTTACATGCAGAAATTTCAGTCAAAAAGCATCATGCTTTGTATTTCCCTTTCTATCAATAATGTAAAAAATGTCTTCACACCTTACTGAACTTAACAGATCTTAGATGTACACCTGTGAGTTCCAGAGAAAACCTTTAATTTACTAGTCTGTTTTCTGTTACTAGAGGGAATGAAATCTCTATTTTCTCATAAATAAGCAGAATTTCTTTTTTGTGAACCACTTCCAAACCAGATCAGTTTCGCCTTGGTGTTTTCAAAGATACTAAATTTTGCTGTAGTCTTCACACCAAGTAAGTAGTCTCAAAATGGAATTAGCACAGAGAATGGCACCAAATTGTATGATTAATACTAGACCAAATCCATATAAAAATAATTAATCTGCATTAATTCTTTGATTTTACACGATTAATACTCTTGCTAGGCAGAGTACACAGTCATCTTAGCACTACTTACCACAGTGAAGAGGAATCTATCTCAAAATGGAAATTGAGGGCCTACACTTAAAAACACTTAAAACCACATACCATTCTATTTTCTTTACCATAAAGAGGTCATTTATAGGCTTGAAAACCCCGCTGACTTATGTTTTTCCCTCATGCAAGTAGGGTGTGGACCAAAGCAGCTGAAATCTGTTCTTTCTTAACTCTAACTAAATTCCTATTGTCAGAGCTTCCCCTAAGAAACTTTAAAAAGCAAATAAAAACTTGACTTGGTTCCACATAGCACAAACTTCAAGTCTATTGACAAAGAACTTTATTTTTGGGTTTTAGTCTGGAGTCTTACTCTCTTAATTTTAAATCATTACTGTTTATTATGCCAAGTAACGCCAAATTTCTACAAGCTTTTCTTTTCTAGAGGCAGGGCTACTGAGACCATTTAAGAACCTGATGACATGAGGAATTTCTCCACTTATTTTCTTTTTCTTCTTTTTTTTCACAATTATCTTACCACTTCTGGTGCTTTTTTTTTTTTTTTTTTTTTTTTTTTTTTTTTTTTTTTTTTTTTTTTTTTTCCCCCATCTGTAATTATGTAATTTTCTTCTAATTTCTACAAGTTGCAGGGAAAATTAGGATATATTGATTTTAGAGTAAACCCATATATATCCATCATGAATGTATTCTTTCTTATGAACCTCGTGACTTACATGAGCTCATTCAAATCAGTACACGAATTTCAGCACTGCAAGGTTAGGGCCATAACTACTGTCAGGCAGCATATATGACTCTTAAGAGCATTTATTGTAAAGTTGACATATATAAAACGTTAAAGTCAATAATCTCTTAAAAGTTTCCCACAAAATTAGTGTTTAAGTAATTGAATACCTTTAGAGCAAATTAAACCACTGTAAGATGTTTATTAAATACTATGGACAGCATCTTAAAGTCTAATGAAGTCATTATTGCTGTCTTTAAAAACAGTTCCCTAATAGAAAGTTTTTAGAAAAGCCACTCCCCTGCAGAAGTCCATAGAGTATTTAAATGTTTTTGCTTCAGAGAAACTGACTAAGAGGCTGACAAAGCATGACTGTATTGTTAATCTTGAAATTACTGAGTGTATTTCAGTATGAGAAGTATTCAGAAAAATATCTTATAAGGAAGATATGCAAAATTTATACCTGTAATTCTGCATTTGTACTTCACAAAAAAAAAATACTTGTGATACTACAAGACGACGAAAGCAGGTTGTTGTTGTTTTGTTGTATTTTTTTTCCCCAGGAGAATCTGTAAAAAACCTCAAAACAGTTTCATAGTATAGGCAATATTTCAAAATTAAGAACTTCACATGTAACAAGAAATCCTTTCAGAATACCGTAAATTCCAGAACAACCAGTCTACAGAGAGTATATCTTTCTTTGAGGTTAACGTTGTTTTGTGGTTTGTTGTTTTGTTTGTCTGATTTTTTAAAATTATTATTATAATTATCATTATTATTATTAGGTAATCACATTTCTTCGTGTCTTCTGGGCTTCTATTTTAGTAAAAATTCCTTGCACAAAATATGGTAACTGTTAATGATGCAGAGTAGTGGGACTCTGTGTGTGTGTGTGTACATTAGCCCTTTTTTATGCCTTTTTTTATTTCTGGACTGTAAACCAGAAGTCGTCAGGATAACTGGAAACTATGCAGGTGATTAAAATAATAGCAGACAAAATGATTTTTGAAGTATCCCTACACTGTCATTCAGTTTCTTGCTGTACACAAGTATTTGGGTATCTCACTTCTTTGACTGTAAAATGGGAGTAATTGCATGTGTCTCATAAGAAATGAACAGAAATAATTAGACTTAAAGCTTTCCATGATGTACCTGGGTAAGTGTAAGTTATTTAGACAGTAATGCTTTCTTTCCATTCTCTATTTTGGAGTGAGCTATAAATGTTTCAACTACCTTTTTTTCATTTAGAGCTTGCAGTCTTAAATGGAGAGGAAAGGAAGGGGAATGTTATCAAACTTGCTTTAGAGATGCTATGCATCATATATGCATCATATGTTTTAGGAGTGGTTAGCCTGAAGCCTAGTCTCCAGCATGAGGCAATGATGTGCCTCTAAAAATAAGCCAGGACTCTGGTTTGGTCATTTGTCAATGACCAGTATTGATCTGGTCTAATAAACAATTCCCAGTGAATTAAATCTATTCTGTATTGCAACAGCTGCCTTGAGTTCCCAGATGGCTTTCCAGAAGCCAAGGACTGGTGGTATGAAATCAGCTGTCAATATTTTATGCCTCAGCAGTGTTACACACAGGATCTTGTTATGGTTAAAATGGGACCATATCTCCTCCATGTGAAGCCAAGAATTTACTGTTAGCCAAATTGAAAGCTTTAACAGTATAACCAGAATGCAACAAAAAAGTCTCATTATTCCAGATACACTGATACTAATACAATCTAAATAGAAAGCAAATCTTATTAACAATGCAACATTTTAAAAGTTGTTAATCTGATAAACCTTCTACTACCAAGCCCTTTTTTATTACTGTTGTTAGGTTCACCATTCCACTGCTCTCAAGAGCCTATGGTCAGCATGTCAATCTAGGGGGAATTACAGAGATTCATGAGCTCCTTGAAATGTTTGCTAGGAGAAAATTATGTTAATGATGGGGATCAATTCCTTCTCTTTTACAGAAGATGCAAAATGTTGCTGATTTCTTCTTGTCCCCTTGCTGCCATTTCTGTTTCCTTACATGCTTTATACCCTGCTCTTTTGTCACTTCGCATATGTTGGATACTTGTTCCTTGTCCTTCCCCTCCCCTGCACTGTAAACTCACTTTTCTCCAGCTCCTAAGTTTGCATTTCTTTCAGTAACTGATTACTTATGAGTTACTGATAGCCCTGGGAGAACTGGTATACTGTGCCCAAATCTCCAGGGTCCCTGCTGTCACCATAGATAAATCCTCATTTAGGCTGCATCACAGTTATATTGTGTAAGTAGTTCACTCTTGTATAGCATAACTATTGTTTTTATCTATATTATTCCACCACATAACTGTAAAATGCTAAATAAACTAAAATGCAGTAACAGCAATCTGGTCATTAGCCAGGTACAGTTAAAGCTAAACAAGCTAAAGCAAAGCAAGCCAAGTCCAAACAAAGCATGTCTGATGACCTTATGCCAGTGATCTGCCTTAGCTTAGCGCAGAGCTGGTGACCTTCTGTGGTGGTAGTTCTGTACTTGCTGTCCAATGGGATTACAGCAGGCAGAAGAGTATATACTGACTATATCACACGGGAATCATTTTCTCACGTAGATACCACAAACGACAGCTTAATTTGCCTTTAAATCTGAAGAGATAAACCATCTCACTGGTACAGAGGACCTGGCATTGAGCAACTTTATAGCAATGTACATTTTCAAATAATGGCCAGACATTAATCGATTAAAGAGTTACCATATATCTGTTTGCCTACAAATTGCAGTACTAAGTCATCAAAGATTCTTATTATCTTTAAATTATGACATAAAGTGATTTTTAAGGGGGGGGGGGAGAACATGTGAACAGAGGATTTCAGCTATTTACAAATTTTTGTCTGTATGTGTAGTCAACCCATTGCTTTCCCTCCATATCTTCTCCTTTTGATCATCCAGACAGCTCAGAGGAGTCTGCAGAGAGCTTGAGTAACAACCCAGAGACTCCTGGACTGTCAGTGGAGTGACTATATTCATTACAAAATATTAAATGCTAGATGTACTAGGGTCACAAAACACTAGTGATCTGTGATGTTATGCATTCAGGAAGGTCATGCAACCTTATGGGACTCCTTACAAGATATTTTAAACTTACAGTATTGTATAATCAACCACCTACACATTGAATATACAGATATACTTCATTAAATAAGAAGAGGTATCATTACTGAAAACCTGTGAGACAGCAGAGGGATAAAAAGACTCAAAAAAGATTAGTTGCAAGTTGAGCTTTATACCAAGATGACAGAAGAAATAGCTATTAAAATGAGTTTATCAGTAACAGTTTCCTCACATGACATGTATGGAACCTTTTGAATTATTGTATTTCAGTTTTAGTGTGGATCTTCAAATAGTGATTAATTCATCACAAAATGGATGAGTTTTACTTCTTATTGCAGAAATCACAATGCTCAGTTTCCCTGTTATTGAAGCAGATACATGTTTTCATATGGTTACTTTTTTCCTTTTTGAAAAATAAAACATCGAAAGTGAAATTAAAATTAAAATTATACTAAAATATACAAATAACATTTATACAATTTATATACTTATTTTTAAAAAAAGGAATATCTGAGAAAAAGATTTGCAATGTTTGTATCCATCAAAACTAAAATTCCGAGTAACTGTAAGGCCTTTATCTACTTCTTATAAAGAATTATTTGCCAGCATGAACCTTTGCAGTTTGTTCATCTACAAAGGCACAGACTGCTGAATTTCAGCCCTGAGAAAGACTAGAAAAAAATTGTTTCCTTAAATAGGATTTCAACTTTGAACTGTATGGAAGATTTTAGGTGACTGAAAATCTGCATGGATTTAAATGTTGCTAGATGTTGAAGATATCCCTTTACATAAAAAAAAAAAAATTAAATTCCAAAAGTCTATGCAATAACCATGTCACAGTGCTAGTTCAGAGCTAAATTTAAGATGACCTCTTAAAGAGAGGAAATCACAGTTTCCTTCTGGGTAGGATATTGCTGATGTGAATATACAGAATTAAAGTTCATGATTCAGTTACTTCTAGCCTAGTTACTTCTTGCCTTCTCTAAATGCATCTGGAGAATAGTATCTCATCTCCCCAACGGACTCTAAAATCAGGCAGGAAAACAGACTCAAAGCCTGATTAAATTAAGCTTCTATTATAGCACTGGAAGTTGTTGCTCTAAATTGAAATGGTCTGTTTGTCAGCTGCTAGAACTGGAAACAATCTTATTGCAGTTTATCCACTAACTTACATGCAGTAAGGATCTTATCTATGGCTTTTTCTTGTCCCAGAGGTGTTTTAACTGTTTTGTTTCTTTACAAGGAACAAGATTCAAAGATGCTTAATTTTTTAGGGTTTTTTTTGGCACCTGCGAGATAATCACAACAGACCACTGAAATTTGTTTGCCAAAACATATGGTATAATATGCAGTCCAAATCTTTTTTCTTCAATAGGTGACAAGTCACAGCAGTGCTGCTTTTCTTAGGAATCATACCTATGGAGCTACTTCCAGCTTTTTTGCTTGTTCTAAGACTTGTGAATGTCCTCCTATAATTTATGAGAATAAATCTAAAGGTGGTGAAGGGCCAGCGATGGCAGAAGTTTAGGAGATGCAGACAACTGAGAGGTCAAAAGATATTTCAAAGGCTAAATACAGCTGAAAGTAAGGAGGTCGCACAGAAACCATGCACTTATACTAATACGTACATGTGTGTACTAATATGCCAGTCTCTTTTCAGTGATGCCCTGTGATAGGATGAGAGGCAATGGTCACAAACTGGACCTCAACATGAGAAAGAACTTTCCTGTGAGAGAGACTGAGCCTGGAACAAGCTCCCCAGAGAGGTTGTAGAGTCTTCTTCTCTGGAGACTTTCAAAACCCACCTGGACATATTTCTGTGTGGCTTACCCTGGGTGATCCTGCTCTGGCAGGGAGGTTGGACTCAATTGCCAGAGGTCCCTTCCAATCCCTACCATTCTATGATTCTGTGATTCTACACAAGATACCTTGTTTGACTGATAGGAAGGAGTGACTTTTTTGGTATTGAAAATGTCTCTTTCTTGAAATGAATAATGCTTGGCACTGCTCTTTTATGCATACTTACATTCTTTCCCCAAGAATGTTGGGCGTTACAAGTTTTTTTTCTGCAAAAATTAAACTTTCACTTAAAGTCCCCCAACCATCTGCTAATTTTGTCAACTTGCCATTTGTTCTTCATTTCCAATAATTTCTGTTACACAGCACTGACTTTTTCACAGGTCTCTAAAGCATTTAGTTGGTTATCTCCTATTATTATGCATAGTAACCACAAGTTTTCCTTCTACCCCGTTCATTATCAATATGAAAACTTTGTATCCTGTCACATTGACTAGAATTAGGGCTCCAAAATGAGGAAATTCCAAATTAGGAAATCACATTGTTTGTATTTACTGTGCAATCTCAGTATGACAGTGTTACATGTTATCACATATCTAAATTTTCCAGAGTTGCCATATCTTAGTCACAGCACTGATTCAATTTCATTACAAAATTGGCCAGAATTCTGTACTAATGTTGCATCCCAACTTTGCTTCTCACAGCTGTGGAAGATGAGTAGTGAATGGCAAGGGCTACCTGTGAAAAACAGAGTATGGTTGAACTTTTCCTTGAGAACCTGTTTTCTACATTTGCCTCAGACGTATCAATATTGGAATCCTCCTGTGTGATTTGTCTCAGATGTCACTAGCTAGTCACTAGTTCTTTACTTTTATTTCTGTGTATTCATCCCTTATTTTCTAGTATGAAATTTGAAAATGCATTTAGCATATTTTGAACAGTGTTAGTTCTAAATCATGATATATACTTAAAAAATCTCAGCTAATAAACACTTCAAATTAATAAGTTAATTTGATTTATTGTGTTCATCAGCTTCAAGTTTTCTGACCTTCTGTTTCCCTCAGACACTAACCACACCAGGCAATTTCTGAAAATTATTAAATAAATGCAAAGGACTTAGATGTCATAGTGAGGAATGTCACGACAAAGCATGTACTGAATTTAAAAATATATTGTACCTCCTACATTTTGGGCAGCAAACTTAACTTGGTCTACATAGTAAACACTGCTTACTGTATACACAACACTGATTAGCTGCACAGTAAGTGAGCACCCCCAAAGAGAGACATGGGACAAATAATGGAAGATCATGCAATTAAAGTTTACATGGTAATGAATATATGTAGGACAACTAGAATAAAATAAGTGCAATTGTAGCTGTGACCTTTCCTAATCTGAGTATTTTACTATATAACCTTACCTTCTTTTTGGATGAGTTTACTGTACTTTATGTTGGTGGTAGTGTCCTATTTTTCATAACTAATTTCATATTCCCAGAGGAGAAAGGAGGGAGGGAGGCAGAAGTAAATATTTATGTGTATAGACATAGACATGTGATAAGGACATTCATCTGTGCCATGGAAAATTAGATTCAGGGCTGTATGTGGAGTGCTGATTCAACACTATTCAAAAGTTGCAGCTTTTGTTTTCTCTACTTTGACATGGGATTTGATACAATGGCACAAAGGAAATTCCTTGAAAAAATGGAGAAGATAGGGATTAGCAGAGAAACTGAATGTTGAACAAAGGGATGGCTCAAGAAAGACAGTGGTTGAGGAAGATAGTATCAGGATGGGTAAAGGCTTTTAAAGGAATGTATTAGTTTATAGTCTTAGAAGAATCTAATTTGAAGTTCTTATAAGAAGGTTCATACCTAACTAAGAGCACACAAATACAAATGAATAAGTACCAGGAATCATCATTATCATAGAGGAAGACTGGAACTACCATCTGAATTATTATGATGACCAAAAATTCTCTGTGGCCTGACCTCTCTTCAAGAAAATGGATTCAAACTGAAGGAGGAGGCTGCTGGGATATCAGGGAAGAAAGAGAAACTGTCATATATGAGGAGACTTAAGGAGCTGAGATTCTTAACAGCAAAAGTTAATAATGTAAATAATTTTTGCTCCTAAATGTATGAAAAGATGAAGAAATTGAAAGAATATGACAGTTAAGATAAAGGCCACACTGTCGGAAGTAAATGGATATAATAAGTGTTAAAATCACAAAAAGAGTCTTTGATTCTTGTCACAGTTGTTTCGTTAAAAACTTAGTTTTAACTTGGAAGTAGAAAAGAGCAGAGAATCAGAGAACCACAGCAGGGGAGCAAATCTGACTGGAAGAAGAGCAGGCACTCTTTAAGGTTGCATCCTGTCCTGCTTTTGGGTCACAATTAATCTTGCAATATTTGAAAGTAATCTGCTAGTAAAGGCTATTAATAAAGAAAAATCTACTATGGTCAGTGGCATTTAAGAAGGTACAGCATAAACCTCCTTTGTGAGACTGCATCATTTTGGCTTATAGCAGATCTGTGAATATACTTTCCTAGTTCCAGGATTGGATTATTAGAAAGATTATTTTGATTTTTAAATGCCAAACTGACGGCCACACCAAAGCTTTATGCAGCCTACTCCGGTCTGACTGAGGCCATGGGGACAAACTCAAAAAGTGTTTATTGGCATGCATTCCCTCTGCCCTAGCGATGCACACAAAAGAACTTTGTTCCAAGCTACCTGATCTCCTGGTTTGCACTCCAAAAATTTCACTGATGTCATTTATCAAACCAAGACTGTTGCCTTCCTCACATGCAGGCTACAAATAACCTTTTTATTAGCAAGCCCACAAATACCACAGAAAAGTACATATTAGCTCCCTTTAAATGACAAGGGTTTTTCAATATGATCAATGAGTCATGTACTAATCACACAGTATTTTAGAGATCTGAACTTAAATGCATAAAAATTAATATTACAGGTGGTTTTTTGTCTCCTCTTTCTACAAGCTCATCTTAGTAAGTATGACAGAAGTCAATTCATTTGCAGTTATTAAAACTTCGAAGTCTAAATAAAGCTGTGATTACAAAATAGGAGTATCTTCCAGCATATACTGAAATATTTCTGATATGATCTGGATATCATTGTTTACTGGATATTTTCAATCTAATCATATATTGTTGCTCAAAATTATTAATAATATATACATAGTTTTGAAACAAAAATATTTGTTCCACTGATCACATAATTAGATGAAACATTCTGTTTTCCCCAGCTTTTCAGTAGAGAGTTTTATGATCAAATGCATATAAGATGAAGGTGATTTCATTATATTAATACCTGGAAGAAATACTGCATCCATATGAACTTTTTGTTTAACATTACAAAAAAATCTGTGGTATTCCATAACTAATATTTAACTTTTGAAATATACACTTTTAACAGGGTTTAAGTAATCTGCCAAACCATCCTGTGACATTTTTTACTATAAAAGATAGTTTCCCAGATATTTGGCTAGATAAATTAATGGGAAAAAAAAGCAAGTATGCTGACTTCAGGTTTGGTGGCTTGAATGTGAGCAGCATTCATTGTTTATAGCTAATTCTCTGTTGTCTTCAAGATACAGTTTTCAGGCAGCAAAGAATGGTCACACAGGAAAGTATAAATTATACCTGGCATCTGACTTATTAGGTCAACATGAGTTGATTTCATTTGTTTCAGGATAGAAATGTCAGTCATTACATATGCACATGTTTAAAATCAATTTTTTATTAACATATTTTTAGTTTCCCAATAATATTTAGAATATAAACCCCAGAAAATTAACATATATCACTATAACATTTGTTAACATTTTTTACATGGTCACTTCCTTTTATATTTAAAAAAAGGAAGCAAGAAAAAGAAGAAATTTTTGTATCTGTATTGATCCTCATAATTTATAATTCTATTTATATATTGGCATTTAGATATTTTAAACATTTACTAAGACATCTATACCAGATACAATCTTAGATAGAGAACTGGTTTGTCTTTGTTATATTTTCAACTTTTCTTCTTGACTCACTGTGGTCATATTCAATATATGTGTTTCCCTGGGTCAAACATGGCTGCTAACTAAATTCCTTTCTACTTAGCTGCCTGCTTTGAAGGACTTTGCCATTGTAAGGATGATTTAAACTTGAGCAGCCCCATCTGGTAGGTAAGATGCATGTTGACACTCAGGTTCTCAAACTATTAGTACAATATGGATTCAGCTACCTTAATTTAATATTTAAATATAGTTTCCATGCAATCTCATTTCTGAATGCTATTTTCTTGCAAGCAGGATATCCAAGCTATTTGCTCCCAAGATGGCCAGGACAGTTATGTGTCAGAAACAAAAATACTTTAAGTAATCTTTGTGTCTGTGTTTCTAGACTTCTAAAAATTATTTTTTTTCCACTCAGACTTGAGTTCAGAATGTGTTTTGAATCTTACAGTAATCAAATAATTTCTTCTTTTCCTGGATTTGAATGTTTTTTTCAGATACACTGATTTGTTTTACTCCTTCAAAGCTGACAGAATGAAGGGAAGTAAGATACAGGAATACTATGAACATTGATGTGTTTAAGCCATCTGGAATAATTAAAATAAGCATCACTTTCTTCATACTGTTTCAACCTGACAAAATTTAAAAATAATGATCTTAATCGTGATTACAAACTGGTAGAAGATAACATTCCATCTGTAGTGATTAGCATGGACTTTACAATACTGAGCATGGCATCAGTTATCCTTTAAGCCAAGAGAGGCGTTTTGTACTTTCACAGGATAGTAACATGATATATTTCAATTATTCTTAATCCTAATGTAACTGTAGCCATAAATCATAGGTAGGTGTCAGGATGAGACACTAGATTTAATAATACTTCTTAATTTTACAATGTCTATGGAATCACATTAGTCTTAGGAACAAAGGCAATTCCTACTTATTCATAGAGATATATTTCTTTCTCCTCAGCAGTATCATCCGAAGGTGTCAATATACATGCCAATGTAGAACTATCACCTTGCAGTAAATTTTAATGCTTGCAGGAAGAAAGATACTGTTAGTACATTGTCTCTCCAACACATTCAGATAACTTTTTGATAGATTTAATTTTAAAAGATAGACTTGAAAAATGTTGCACATAAAATTGTTAATTAAAAATGTAACATTGAGTAAAAATCCAGGAAGTCAGGAAATGAATCTGATACATTTATGATTCCAATACCAATTAAATAATTATATGCATACAATATGTAGCAAAACCCTGTATCTTTGGGTATGTCTGAAAAAATTACAAAATATGAAAGAAATACCTTCTCTCACAGTAGTCTTGGTCTTCAGAGTCTGGATAATTGTACAAATCTATACGTAATACGGAAAATAAGACTTGCTGAAAAGGTGTCTGGTAGCATTATGGAACAGCTCTATTTTAATTATTGGTGAAGGATTGGTATTTTGCAAGCTCTTGCTAAGGTGATGTATGGTGTATTGAGTTTTGCATCTTTTAAAAAGTAAGTAATTCTGGGATTATTTCAGGAAAAATTATTTAATTTCACTGCTCATGTTTATTTCACTTTTTCAATAAAGAATGAAAGAATTTATTATAGCCCTGGAGTTATCTAAACCTTCCCTCCTACTTCAATTTACTGTATAAGATAGTCCCTAAAAAAGAAAATTCCCTTTGGAATCTTCAGTTTTCACCCAAATTCTGAAGTAAAAGTAAATATAACATACAGTAGCTTACAAAACATTTCCTAATTATACCACATCTTAATTTTACCTAAGACTTCCCTAATAGTTACCCATATCAGTGTTTTGTCAAGGAGCTGCTTAATTTAATTAAGAGATACATCCTTTATAGTAACAGAAACAGATGGGGCGGGGTTTGAGTATGAAGCCTTAAGAAAAAGACTTTTACTACCATCTGGAAGAATATTAAATTAAAATAGACCATAAAGTGTTTCAAATCAAAATATTGAAAAAGCACCTTCTGTAAAAACTTAATTCAAATATTCCCAGGAATGCATGCTTTGGAGCTAGTATACCTCAAGAAGGAAGCGATGGGACTGATTCCAATGTAATTAAGGTTCTGATGGATTGAGAAATCTGAGAGATTTTGACATTATGAAATTCTACCAGAACACAAAGATTGTTTGCCAAAACAAGAGTTGATATTACAAAATTAGGGTACAAAAATACCAGTGGCCAGCCTGTCACCACCAGTTTCATTTAATTCAAAGGATGGGAAGAAACCCACCATATCCAAACAGTTTAAAATTGCTTTCATTACCACAGCCCTTAAAAAATCTGTATCCATCTCTTTTGAAATTTTTTTATAGCCATTCTTACTTTACAAACTCCTGGAAGTGAAGGCAGGTTATGTCTTGCTTTTTCAGTTATGAGTCACAGCTTACAGAAAGACAGTCCTATTTCAAGGTACAAACACAAAGCCCTAATTTTGATAGATTAGCAAAATTATATTCTGCTGGTAGATCTAAGATTCAGAACGATAATTTTTTTTTGTTTTCCTTTCAAGCAAAGAGAACTTTGTTCTACCTTTGCAGTTTCACAGAAAGGCTCTAAATGGTTTTAAAGTTCAGTTAGATGAAACAACTTTCTAAATATTTACATGATGAGCCTATTATAAATAGGTTCTACATATGATATATATTTCCTCAGATTAAGCAACTTTCCGTGAGTCATAAGAAGGATTATCTATGTAGTCTCTTTGGAGGCTCTTCTGTCTTCAGAAATTGCAATAAAAATCATGACATAACTTTACTTCCCTTTGGTCTGTGGTTATTATCCACTTCATCTAGATTAGATTCCTGAATAGAAACTAATGAGAACTGGGCAAATACAGTAAAACTTGTGCATATACAACTAAATAACTCAGGTCAGCTACTCTTCTGTCCACTTTTCTTGAATAAGAAGAGCAAAATAGTAAGTTTTAAGTATGTTTCTGATACTTAGTTTTCAGTACTGGAGCTCAAACCTGCACATTCCTCCCACTTAAAATGTCTGAGGTATCTGTGTCCAAGCTAGTGACCCTGCACTGTCCCTGAAATCAACACACAGGAAATACAAACCTCAAAAGGTGAATCATCTGACCTGTAAAGACACTGCTACAGATGCAAGGAGTAGCTCTCTGGAAAGGCTTATTTTTCTCCCTTAATTAAAAAAAAAAAAAAAAAAGCTACAAGAACCGTATGAAAAACTGAAGTCAAACACCAAAAGTCTTCATTTGGAAAATACAGCTGATGGTTTTAGGACTGTTGTACCCTTCAGTCAAAATGAGTCTTCCTTGAGTACAGTTCTGCCTTGGACACCTTCTTTCCACTCTGGACTCTTCTCTTCATATCAGTAACTGATTTGTACAGTTAAAGCAATGAAAGAGTCCCTGTGCTTCTGAGAAAATTTTCAGAAGCAGTAATTGCTCTTCAACAATCAGAAAAGGAGTGAGTGATCCTGTGACTGCAGAGCAGTACTGTACTGAGCAAATACAAGTTTTCCTGCAGGTTTGACCTACAAATTCATTTTAGTTTTGAGAAGTCTTAGAAAGCCATAATATTCATAATAGAAAGGCACTATGTGCATGAGGGTGGACTACTTACATTTCTCAGTCTAGCATGGGTGATATACATCTTAAGTACTTAGTATCCATGAAGTACTTTTCAAGTTTAAGGAAAGGTTTTTCCCTTACTAGTTTACTGCTTTGATTTATTAATTTATTAATTATTATTAATTTTTTTTAAACAGATTGCTGTTCACTTTCAAAATTCACTGTTCTGTCTAATTCAAATCCTTTCAGTAAAACATGTAATTACATCATATAAAAATAGAAGTCCTGATTTTGTATTTTCTTTCCCTTAATATTAGGGTTGTCATAATAAGTTCATCTCTGTGAACCTGCTTAGTTACTGATAGATTCAATACCAGTCTCAGATGCGCTCTTTTCGTAACCCATATAAATCTCAGCAGTAGTGCCAAAGTAACGCTTTTATTTGAACATTTTCACTTTCCCACCCTATCTTCACTTAGTCTATATGTCTCACAGTCTGCATTTGATCTGAATAAATAAAATGGACTGCTGAGTGTTCTTACTGGGATGGGATGTCTCAGATTCATTCCACATGGCATTGTTTGCTTTCTTATTTCTTTTCTTTTTTCTTTCTTTCTTTTTTTTTTTTCTTGTTTGCTATTGTGAGCCTTTTGAAGTTTACAAGCCAAGTTCTACTCTAATTTATACAAGTGCATTATACATCCCATTAACTCAAATAGGTCTAAGCTAGGACAGGACTTGGACCTATTCCTACCACTTGCTGAAAGTTGTAGTTTCTTTTCTGGACAGGTATCTTAGATGATGGCTTTATTGTCTTGTTTCTTTCAATTTCAGCTCTAAGTATGTGCAAGGATAAGCATTTATCATAGCATGCCATGGATTCTGGAGTTTCTTTAATAAAAATAGCCCAGCATGTGCCTGCCACAAATTTCAGGGTCTGCATATTGCCTACTCAAAATAAAACAGCTTCTCTCCACACTTCATTTTGAGTAGAGATGGACAAATATGGAATTAAGGGCTAGCCTTAGGGGTCCTACAAATGCCTGCCAAATTCAAATAACAAATATCCAAATATTTCTTCTTTTTTTTTCTTTTTTTTTTTTAATAAAAGGCAATTTTTAATATTTATCTTGTTCTGGTAGTTCAGGTGGCTGTCAGTAACATAGTTATTTCTACTTAGAAAACTGTCTTCATGATAAATCATGAGTATTTAGGCTAGTGAATCTACAAAACCACTGTATTCATGGTACAGAAAAAAAAGGGCATCCCTTCAGAAATCACACAATTCTTTCAGCATTGCAACATGCTTGTTCCACTTGCAATTTACAATAATTACAGGGATATATTAATTTCATTTCAAATATGTTCCTGGGCAGTCATCTAAATGCAGTTAGTAAATGTTGATTCAGAGAGAAAGAAGGGCAGGGGGAAAACATTCAGTTAAAAACAGAGTATAGCAAAAAAAAAAAAAAAAAAAAGAACAGAAAAAAATCTGACAAAAATAACAGGGAATATAAAAACATGGAGGTATCAGTGAGATATCAGGCCTCATCCTTAGCTTTGCTGATCAAGCAGCCTGATTAAGAAAGTGATGGTGAGAGTCCCTAAGCCCTAAATGAAATTTCTAACCAAACTCTAACCATTCATTTTTAGAGAGCAGCCTTCATCTTGGACACCGCTTTAAGCCTGTTTCTCGTCAATTATGGATTTTTTAAAACACTAAAAGTATTTTTTATCACCTATCAAGCCCTATACTCCCATTGTTCTCCATGTAATCAGAAACATTATGTATCCCTTGAAGATAGGCTGTATTACAGTTTCTGCTCAAAATGTTGTCTGACTTGGACTGAGGCCTGAAGCCTAAGTTAATGAACAGCTAAAACTATTTTCATGTTTGTGATCACCTCTTTGAGCAGGCAGAATTCCCACTGATTTCAGAGGGAGAGTTCATTTTTGATTCTTCTTGTTTAACTTGACATATGAACGGAGCCTGGTTTCAATCAGGCCATAGGGTAGTTGAATCAAAGTTTTTAGTTTCACCTAGAGATAAATGTTCTTCATTCAATAAAATTTCTTTTGAAGTATCAGAGTCTGCTGAGCAAAGTCTAGATTAAAAATAAAAAGAGTATTCAATGAAACAAGCATCACTCAGGTGATCAGTAAACATTACAGTCAGGAAAGCTCTTGAAAAAGTTAATACTGCCAGTGCTGTGGCTATAATGTACAGGATACATTTGTTAATGCACTCAGGAATTATTTTTCTAAACAGATATGGTTGGAGAGAGGGACATGACTGCTGAAAAACCAAGAAACATCTCCTTAGGTAACTACTACAACAGAGAATTACTACTTCACATCATCTGATCAGAGCTATTCAAATTTGCATTCTGCCAATGCCCTTTTTACCTGTTACTCTAACACAGATTAAGACTAAAGCAGTGATGCCCTCCCTATTCCTCATAATTTGTTTGATATTATTGCCAGATCTCCCCTACACCCCCAGCAGCTGAAGGACTGGATTCATTAACAAAATAGCTTGAGTTTTCAGCCCAGACATGTCTGAAAAAAACTCACGGGAAGCTTTGAGGAGCCAGACCTTAATAAAATTTAGATAGTAAATTTGAGCTTTGGAGACTTTTCTTTTCTTTTCTTTTTTCTTTTCTTTTTTTTTTCTTTTCTCTTTTCTTTTCTTTTCTTTTCTTTTCTTTTCTTTTCTTTTCTTTTCTTTTCTTTTCTTTTCTTTTC
>JANIJG010015593.1:0-29957 GCA_024611175.1 Megaceryle torquata | reverse complement strand
TGGGTTAACCCAATCACCAAAAAAAGAGCCAAAGACTTCTCAATTAACAACCCCCCCCCCCCCCCCAAACAAACAAACAAACAACCCCCCTCACCAAACAACAAAATACCAAACCAAACCAAAAAAGGAAATAAGCCTAAAAATAACTAGTGATTACCTATTTTCTCCTCTAGCTTTACAATTTCTTCTTGAGCTGACTGCAGTTCATCTTTTTTGAGAGACAATCGGTGCTGTAAATCTTCAGCAGTCCTCTGAAGTTGGTCATTTAAGAGCCTGGTAAAATCAGCATACAATTGTAAGACATTAATTCAGGGGCATCAGCTTAGGGCTTTTAAGCTGCCTGAGGAGCTGGAACAGTCAAATAGTTCCAGCATAACCTCACAATAGGGTTGTGTCATACTAATCAGCAGCATGGGTTTGTTGTGTCATGCTAACCAGTCCTCTCCCTCCTCCCTGCAAGGGAGGAGACTATTAGTGATTGATGAGGCCAAGACTGCTTGGTTGCTCTGGACTGCTGCAGCAAGTCCACCTCAACACCATTCCAAAATAGAGCAATGGAACTTTGGTGGACCCACCACATTAATCTAAAACATTCCCTGCCTCTGATTTCTGTTACTCTTTATCATCAAACTCTTCTTACTTGTGTCTTTTGACTCATTGCTTTATAAAGGTTTTGATATGGAGCATAAATCAGTGATTATCAGCCACACTATATATGAATAAGCAACCAAAGTGACAGTTACAGTTCTGATCCTCCTATTACGAAAGACAAAGCCTAAAAGATACATGAAAGCATCTACATATGTAGTTTTGTTCAGCAACAAATATCAGAGTGACCTAGGGAAAAAATACAAAATGAAATTCCAAAGTAATTAATTAGATTATTTAAAAAACAGGTCAAGAAATAAAAATAATAATAATAAAACCAAAACAAACAAAAAAACAACAAAAAAACCCAAAACAAAACAAAACAAAAAACCAACACCACAAACCCACCAACTTTCTGAAGTAGAATCCCACAGGGGCTAGAGAAGCTTTTCATCTGAAAACAGAACCACCAAAGCAGAACACATCGTGTCTGCAGAGAAAAGATTGCTCTCACACAGCTTCGAGTGAAACTTTGTAGGGAGAAGAAAGAAAAAGGGAGAGCCCAAACTCAGCTATAGCAAACTGCCACCATGCACAAAGTAGAAGCAAATGCTGAAGTGACTATAAGCCCTACTCCTTACCACCTCCTTTTCATAATATCAGTGTTTTCCACTAAAATGATAAGGAAGCTAACATGATATTTCACTTTATGCATGCTGTCACAATTTTACCAACAAATGCAACTAACTGAGTTAGTAACAGCCTTCTTTGTGCACTTTAGAGCATTAAATGAACTCTAAGGCCTGCTTATCAGCTTCAGTTCTTCAGAGTTACCCACCCTGCCACTGTACTGTTATACAGTGCAGTACTGTTCGGGGGGGGGTCGGGGGAGTGGTGAGCCACAAACCCTGCTTTCCTTGTAAAAATCTCCAGATCTCATCTACAGCATTACTTATCCTGAAGTGGTCTCTTACATCAAAGGTTCTCACTTCCACCTGGACCAAATACCAGAGTTCAAATTTCTGCCCAAGTTTATTCAACTCTCTTATTTCCATTATTGCCATTCTATTTCCACTACTGGGAGGAGCTTGCTATGAGCCACCACAGCACTCTCTCAAATACACCTTTCCTAAAGGCAAAACCAGTACAGATTCTGAAAATATTTTATGGTCTTTCCCAGGAACTCAGCTCTGCCCTACAGAGAAAAAACAAAATTAAAAGAACCCCATGTTTTGCATTAAACTTACTGAAGTGAACAAATCTCAGCTTTAAATCGAGAAGAATCATCACACGTCTGGACAAGTTTACTGGACTTCAATTTTAATTCATTTTCCAAAGAGTTTATTCTTTCTTTCAGGATGGAGACTGTAGTCTTTAGTTCACACCTTTCCAGTTCAAACTGAAATTTAATAAAAACATAACCAAACACATTATTGTTGGAGAAAACTCTTGCAACTTGGCTTTTAAATAAATTTCAATTGAAAACAGATAACAGAAGTAATTGCTTGAAAAGTCTATCCTGAGAATAAAAGCTTGCTTCCTAAAAATGCACTTACTCCTTGAATATTCTTCTCCAGTTCTGAAATATCATCCTTCATCTTTGATTTCTCAAGATTAGCTGCTTCTTGCTGAATCTGAAACAGAAATAGAGAATTCAATGCAATAAAATCACAGTTTTATACTGAACCATAGAAATGTAAGCTTAATGTTTAAGGAAACACTGCTCTATATTCTTAGATGAATGATGAAATGCACAGTTCTCTCTAGAAAACTAGAGCATTAGCTAAAATATACCACTGCAGTTCAATGTAACAGCACTGAATTTAGTTTTGGTTGATGGTTTGTTGTTTGTTTGTGGGATTGTTTGGGGTTTTGGGGTTTTTAAGTATATTTCTATTTGGTCCCAACCAAATTAGTATTTGTGAGTTGTAGAAAGATTACTGAGCTACAGGGCTGTATGAAAGGCTGCAAGCATATACACCTTAGCATCCTAAGCTCTTTGAAATTAGTTGATGAAATGATCATTAATGTGAAATAAGACAGATTACAAAACTAACTCATTTTTCTCTAAGTCTATGAAGAAATTTTTTTAATAATTTGCCTGTTTGTTGACTTCTGTGCCTAAGTGCAGTGACATTATTAAACAAACTCTCCAATTTCCTAGAAATGTCCGAGACAAGTGTTTTTGTGCAGCTGCTTCAAAGTGTCACATGTACAAACTGTTGGTAGTTGTCTCCAAGAAGCAGGGATGTGGCTGGAAGCACATCTCTCCCACTGTGTGCATGTGCTCAAGGCAAAGAGGTCAGAGTTACTACTGTGTTTGGATGCATAACAGGTCTGGTTTTGTAGTAGTAAATCCAAGTATCACATCTAGAGTCTTCACACAAGTTGATGCCATGCTTGCCCTTAGAGCATGTTCCTCTCCACCTGTCCCCACCAAGGGGATGAGTTTACAAGGATAATTCAGACAATTCATTGAGCGCTCTCAAGTGAGTTTGAAAACAGCTGAGTTCAGAAGTCATGGAAAGAGAGGAACTCATGGAATATCTCACTTAATAACTCACTTCTCTCATGGAAGAGAGGAACTGAGAGACAGCCAGACACAAACATGGCATTCTTGTAGAAGCCTTCCCTATATGCCACCTCACTGTAAGCAATGAAGCTATAAAAGCTCACCTTTAATTTTTCTCTGAGGCTTTCTTTTTCTGCCATTAGTCTTCTAACATCAGTCAGTGCAATGTCTCTTTCTTCTTCCACTTGACTTGGAGAAACTAAACCATGTTTTGCTTCTCTTCTCATCCTGTTCAATTCACTCTGAGACTTTAAAAGATGATCGTTTGTTAGCACACACTGATTGCTATTAGTGGATACACTAACAAAAAAGAATGTTCCTACGTTATTACAACAGAAATGCTATTGTAGTCTTATTTTTAACTAGATAACTAATATATAATCCCCAAATCACACAGTGGCATGGCAGCTTATGCTGCCACAACACTCATGTTCCTTTTCTGTTCCAAGTATAGCCTGTTTTCTCAATGGTTAACTGCTACTTCCTCCTTGCTTTCTAGCCTGTATCCTTACTGCACTTTCTCACATGTTCTATTGATCCCCCCCCATCTCTCTCACTTCCAAATGCCAGTACAATAAGTTATAATGGCCTTCAAGTTAATACACTAACTTTGGAATATATAAATTTACTGACAAGTAATAAAAATAGGTATATATTTGATTGTTCTTGGTTGTATTCCAGTAGGTCTGTCACCTCAAGTTCTATTCTACACAGAAGGTTTTTCATTTTAAATAAGCAACAGTACAACAAGTGCTAATTGGTTATTTTGATGTCAATTCTAAACAATCTCTTCTTACCTGCTCATAAAGGACATTTAATCTATCTCTTTCTGCAGTCAGTAACTTGACATTGGATTGAATTTCTATCATGTGTTTTTCAAATCTGTCTAATATGGACCGTAGCTCATCTCTTTCTCTGGTCATCAATCTAAGATCTTCAGTCTGCAAAGTGATTAATAAAATTTATGGTAAAATATACCAATTAAAATATTTGGATAATAAATAACTCAAAGGATTACTAATACATAAAAAACACATACATAATAAGTTTTAATTGCAAGAAGAAGCCTGAAATTGGTGATATAATTGAAACAACAAGAACTAACTGTTAAGGAGGAGGAACAAAAAAAACCCAAACAGCTAACAGTAAGATTTCATTCTTTTTCTGTTTATCATCCAGTTCTATTTCTTTCAAACAAACTGACCACTAATTAATCAATGTTACAGTAAAATGTGAATAGTAAAATGTGAATAGTAAAATAAAATGAAAGCTCACAAGTTTCTCCCAGTTAATTTCTTATGTTAAGAATATAATTTATAAACTACTACACTCCTTTACTGCTACTGAATTTGAAAATATATTTGACAGCTCCTGAAATGATTCTACAATATTTCCATTAATTTTTCAGCTTGCATTGACAGCAGGAACTTTACCTTCTCTGGAGTCCTACGGCTTGGGCTAGGCTTTCGCTTTATCATTTTCTGAAGATATTCTAATTCTCGCTTATAATAGTCTCTGTCATCTTCTAAAGTCTTTACAAATGCATCTAGACGAGATGGAGATTTGTCTCCTAGGGCTATACCATATTCTAATCTCATTCTTTCTATTTCTAGGACAAGTTCTCGTTCTGCAGAAAAATAAATACAAACAACTGTAGAGGAACCCCATAAATTTCCACAAAGACATTTGCATTTGGGATGGACTAACTTACAGCAACTGTCTGGGCAGCAAATCCACTAAAAAGGAGATGGGAGCCCTGGCTGACAGCAGGCTAAACATGAGCCCCTTTTACTTAGCACTCATTAGACCACATTTACAATGCGGTGTTCAGCTTTGTCCCCCCTAGCACAAGAAAGATGTTGACAAACTTGCGTGAGTCCAGGGGAGGTCCTTCAAGCTGGTCAGGGAGCAGAATAATTGCTCTGTTGGGAATGCCCAAGGGAACTGGGCTTGTGCAGGCTGGAGAAGATCTGGGCACCCAAGAGCAGACTGACAATACCAAGGGGGCATTATAGACAGAGGAATTTCTTCACAGAGGTGCACAGTAGGTAAACAAGGAACAATGGTGGTTAATTGCTGCAGGCATTTACAAGTAATACAGTACAAAAAAATAATTACTCTGAAGATAATCAAACATTGGAAAGGGTCACTTAGAGATGTGGAATCTCCATCCCCGGAGGTTTTCAGGATCCAACTAGAGAAGCTCTCAAGAAACACAGTCTGAATTCACTCACTCAAAGATAGAGAATGAAAACAGCTTTGGACAAAAGAAATTAGTTTGTATGAAACTGCCACAGTAGTAGTATTAGGATGTCCTGTGGGATCACAGTAAAAAGCTCCATTTTCAGTTGTCACATACAGAATAAAAACCATGTTTCCATGACAAAAGTTTTCATTTCAATTCTGACTGAAGACCTACAGTCTTCTTTTAATTTAAATATTGAGACTCAGTATTATTAACTATATCTTAACTAGGTAAGGTTTTCTATTTCAAGAACTATAGGAAGACAATCTACAAGAATATACACTTGATGATTTACCTTTTATTTCTAAATTCTCTGTTTTTTCTGTCAGCCTTTGCTTCTCTTGTTGAAGCTGGTTCAACAACAGTTCAACATTCTCTTTATCATCTGCTTTTCCAAAGAGTTCTTCACTGAGTCTCTCATTTTCCCTACGACATGAGCACAACTCCTGAAGTAATAAGTATTATTAAAAAAATTAGAAGTGCCAATAGCGACATTTGGAAAAAAAATGATTTAACATGTTATATTTTTTAATATTCAACACAGTTTACTTCTTTTTACCTGCATGTTTTATGCTTTAACAATTGTTAAAAGCCATCATTGATTTTATACTACTTTTTATTACATCAAAGCAAGCATTACTTTTGGCATGTTCTGCAATCAGTAACTGAACAAGCAAGATTACCTTTAATTCAAGAAGCCAACCAGAAACACAGTACAATATCAACATGGAAAAAAGCAGTAACTAAAGCAAGAAATAAGTTTTAACAGCATATAGTAACTCTCTTGGTGTTTAAATACTTCGCCATATGACATCTCAGTCAAATCACCCTTGTAGCTAAATAAACGGTATTGGTGTGTCTTTCCTATAATCTGGTGCCACAAAAAAGAAATATTTTTGTATTTGTAAATTCACTAGAAATAATAAAAAAAAAAAAAACCCAGAAAAAACCCCACTGTATTCAAGTAATAGACAATGTGCTTTATACTGGAAAAAGTCTGGTCTTCAAAGAATTGATATTACTGATGCTTTTAATCTGGGCTACTATGTTTTGAATCTGAGTGAGCTAAACCACATAATTACTCACACGCTGATTAAGAGAAAGTAGTTTCTAAACAAAGAAAGTTCTCTAGGATGTCATAACTCATCTGTAGTAAGAATTATTATGTCATGGAAATTACAGCTTCAGTCAGCATGAAATAAGAAAATTTACCATAAGGACATAGTCAACCATACTGTCTACAGAGGTTTCTTTCAGTTTACTTTTGCAACAATATGATACAGTTACTTTAGCTGTTTTGTTTATAACTTAATAATATTACAGTGTTTTGGAAGAGTTTTGGAATACTATAAAAGTTCTCTTGTCAATTGTTAATTTTTATTATAAATTAAAGAATCACGTGGATTACTACGATAAAAATGCTACAAAAAAAGAACTGGAATTATTTTTACTTACCGATTTAAGCCTTGTTACTGTTTCTTCAAGATCCTGTATTTCACCGTGTTTTCTTTCAATTTCTTTCTATCAACCGAAATTAACCTATATGTTAAAAGTTACATCTTCAAAATGACAACAATTCCTTTGTTACAAAAAAATTAAGGAAACAGACTTTTTGTAAGAAATAAAATTTCATTAGTTCCTTGTAATCTGTCAAACTTTAAGCAGTAAATCTCCCATGAATTGAAAGCACACAAAAAATTATGGTATACACATATCCATGCTCTTTTGGAGCACAATTAAATAAATCATTGTGTGACTACTCATGAAAAAACTCTGCCAAACACAGGCATCACTGTAGCAAATACTTAAAACTACTTATAGGTAATAAATATCTCAGAATTTCATTTCATACTAAACTAACAAGAGAGGAAAGATAGACTGCCTCCTAATTAAACATCTCATCTGAGACAAAACCATAGTGATAAATCATCTTTTAGTGAGAAATTGTCTATACCATTAAGTAAACTGGAAAAAAAAAAAATCTTTTTAATCTTCTTTTACAAGCTGATAAGTCATTTGTTGCAATTAAAAGACATAAAATAACCCAAGAGCTGAGCAGATCCTTCACACTGTAACATGTCAGTGATTACCTTTGCTTCTCCTATTTCCTTATCAGCAGTCTCAAGCACAATTTCCTTGTGTCTTTCCAACTGCTGTGCCAAGTGGTCTATTTCATTCAGTTCTTGACACAGTTCTTCATTTTTATTGCTTAAATGCACTACCTCACTAGTAACATTTTGTTTTGTGTCCAAGAGGTCTTGAATGCGTTTTTCAAGTTCTTTGTTTGTTTGCTGAAGATATTCAACCTGAAAGGTATTTTTCATTAAAACATTGATATGGATCTTTAAACTAGGTAGCAAAAGTTCCTCCCAAACTTGTGAAATATAGTATCTCTGTATCTTACTACTTATCAAGGTGGGGGGGAAAAAAAATTCTGATGGACTACTCCTTATGATAAGTACATATAGCATTCTTAGTTCCTAAAACATTAATGGTATGTAGGAAAATTAAATAAATAAAATTAGTTTTTTCAAACTCTGTGAAAACGTCATATCATACAGATATTTACTGAATACCCTCAGCTTAACATTACTACATACAGATGTGAGTTCATAAAATTCCTTACCAAAGCCACTCTAATAGACTTTTAAAAGAAGAAATTAAATTTCCTTAGACAAAAACCATTGCCACCTAAAAACCAAAGCAAGTTAAGCTGATTGATTTTGTATCTAGTAGTGATTTTTTTAAGAGATCTAGAAGCTTTGCAGCTTTCCTTTTTAGATTGATAGTATTTCCAGTTGTGATTAAACAACACTAATAAATCAATTACCTGCAAATTCAAATGGGCAATAAGTTTCTCATTACTTTTACTTCTCAATTCCACAGACATAACCTCCTGAGAACGCCCACCATCCAACGCTAGCACTAGGCGCTCTATTTCTTTATCTCTTAGCTCAACCTTTGAGGGAAAGAAAAAAAAGTTCTTTTGTATATTCTATATCTTTTAATTGAACCTTTGTTCAAATAAATATTCAGCAAAAAGACATTCACCTAATAATGCACTTTTTTATCTTTAATATCCATTTTAAAAAAATTCTGGATTTCTCTGAAAAAAGTGATTTCTTTGAAAGAAAAAGAAATTAATCAAATAGAATTTGTGGAAAAAAACCTGAAACGATTACTACTAGATTTCTTTTCTTTTTTCTTCATTTTTTTTAAATGAGAAACCAATAGTTTTAATTTGAAGTGAAGTTAATGAATATTGCAAATGAACTACCTGAGACTAAGAATTAAATTTAGGGAAAAAACTTTTAAATAAGTTAATTCAGTGACTATTTCAGTCACTGGATACAAGGAACACTGGAAGAGGAAAACCAAAACGTGGAAAAAAACCCAAAACAATCCAACAACCAAAAAACAAGAGGACGGTGTGATACTGAAACTTATAACATATGAACAATTGATGCAAAATTCCCTCACTTCAAACACCATACATATCAGTCCACTCTAAAATATTGTAAAATCTGCAGTTCATAAATTATCTTTCAGAAAAGATAACTAGTCCAAAAAGTGAAAAAATTTTATCCTAAGATACCAATAAGATCCAATTACTATTTTGGACCAGATAATGCTTCTGCACTGAAAAACCCTAGACTTACACAAATTCTACTTACAATCACTGAGTTTATGTTATTTGATGTAATTTTAATACACAAAATGTATCAGCCAGAGCACCGGTCAAGTATTTTATCATGACTTCTGTCTCCAAAAAGGAGATGAGAAATAGCTCAATGTAGGCAAGTTAGAATAATTGTATTTCACAAGCCCTACAATGCTTTCCTGATGAGGTTAAAATGCAAATTATAATCAAGGCCATTGCAATGGCTACTACAGCCAAACAATAACAAAAAATATCTGCAAACATACCTGCTTGCTGTAATTTTTCATTTCACGTTCAGATATCTCCAGTTTTTCCTGTAACTCTCTCACTTCTGACTGAAGTTCATGAATTCTGAAATGTAGCAATATGGTTTTTATGTGGATTCATAGAAGAATCTTGTGTAGGTAACAACATTACTATTTTCTCTTTTCTCCTGAACATATATATTTAAAAAGAAAAAAAAAGTTGTGTTCATACAAAAAATTAATTAGAAGCTGTTTGAGATATTGTAGCAGGTTGACCTAGGCTGGCTGCCACACTCTCACCCAGCTGCTCTCTCACTCCCCCTCAATAGGGTAGAGGAGAAAAATAAGATAAAAAAGCTCATGGATCAAGACACAGACAGGAAGATCCAGTAATTTACCAATTACTGTCACAAGCAAGACAGACTCAACTTAGGGAAAATAATTTAATCTACCATTAATTAAAAACAGAGTAGGATGGTGAGAAACAAAGACAAACTAAAAGCACTTTCCTCCCACCCTCTGCTTTTTTCCAAGCTCAACTTCACTGCTTCACTTCCATCTACCCCACGTGGTGCAGCAGGGATGGGGAATGGAGCTGCAGTCAGTTCATAATACTGGCTTTCCTGCTCCTTCCTCTTCATACTGTTCCCCTGTTCCAGCATGGGTCACCTCCATGCAGTACAGTTCTTCAGGAGCAGACTGCTCCAGCATGGGTCCCACACAGGCCACAGCTCCTTCCAGAAAACCTGTTCCTCGCCAAAGCTACAGCTCCTGCCAGAAGCCTGCTCCACAAGCTGCAACTTCCTTCAGGGAATATCCACATGCTCCAGTATGGGGTCCTCCACATTCTGCAGTGTGGCTACGTGCTCCAGCATGATTCTCCATGGGCTGCAGTGCAGATACCTGCTCTGATATGTTACTCTCCAGAGGCTGCATAGACAACCTACAACACCATGGTCTTCACCATTGGCCACAGGGGCATCTCTGCTCCAGTGCCTGAACTACCTCCTCCCTCTTCTTAACTGACCATGGTGTTCATGGGGTTGTTTCTCTTGTATTTTTCTTAGTCCTCCCTCTCACTGCTGCTGTCCAGCATTGTTTTTTAATCTTTCTTAAATATATTTTCCACAGAGAAAGCACCAGCTTGGCTGATGGGCTCAGCTGTGACCTGTGGTGGGTCTGTCTTCAGTCATCATGAAACACCACTTTGAGGCAAATTTGAAAGGCAGGAGGAGGGTGGGGGTTGCAAAAATTACTGCAGATACTTAACACCTATACTTGAAAATGTAAAAGTTGTTTAGATTACCGATTATCAGCCAACTGAAGAAGGTCTGCAATATAAGGGTCCTCTGGCTGAGGAACTGGATAGGCACTAACACCTGATGGAGGGACAGGCTGGTCTATCTGCATGCGCTGACGCCTGAAGGGAATGCTTCTTTTTCGGCCACCTAAAAGCCCAAATCCAAAGGCCTATTACTTGGAGTTAAAGCAAGGGAGTTGGTTTTTTTTAATACAAAATTAAATTTCCCATTTATTCCACTACTTCTGACCTTGCATGTTTTGCCATTTTAATCTTACTGTAATAAGATGGTAACTTTGATACAATCTAGACACCACCATTCTTGCTGATTAGTATCAGCTTTGTAGAAGATGAGTTTTCTAACAAGGAAACATGCAAAGTTCAGTACAAGCAATTTTCCCCACTGTTTAAGACCCTAAACAGTCTATAATTCAACTGTTAGTGATTTACCTTACTAAAAAAGCTGAATTAAAACATCACAAAGGACATGTTTTTTTCACATTTAAGAACTATTTTATGACTGAACTCCATATTCTTTAGTAATGCTTTTTGTCCTTCTATTGTATCATTATTTCAGTGAACAAGTATCATAAGCATATCAAGAAGAGTAGGTTATTTGCATGATAACATTATATTAAAAACAAAGAAAACCATGTTATTATTTCCAGAGGGAACAATTACTCTTCATCACATGATTAAATAAGTTTAATTCACTACTTGATGCTGTAGTATAGAAAAATTTCAGAAGACTGGTGACCAAGGGGCAAGTATGCAGAAAACAGACTGAAGTGTAACATGCCATCTTTGAAGTGAAGGACATGAAATACAGAATGGTGTGGAAAAATAGGTGAAATTAAAATTCCTCCCTAACTAACTATTAATTTTCCTCAGATGCCAAAAATACATAGTAATTCAAGAACTTGAAAGATGGGAAGAAAAGAGAACTTCAAATTTCTATTTCCCTTAGCTGGGGGGGTGGAATTAACCTGTAAGAAACATACAGAACATTTTAAGATATCAAAAGACCCTTTAAATATCATAAACTTTCAGAGGGTTGGAATATTTGTTTGTAGACATATTTTGCATCTTGCTACTTTTAGATCTTGTTTACAAAAACCTGAATTAGTCGCACATCAATTAGCTATCAAAAAGATTGAACTGTCAAATACTCTGCCTCTGACTAAATTAGCTATAGCATTAAAAAAAAAAAAAATGCTGTTGATAACATGTGGCTGGAAAGCACTGTTTAAGTTTTCTACTGAATATAAGGTTGTATTCAAATTTGTCCCTAACACAAGCAATATGCTAATGAAATTTCTTCCCTACAGAGAAAAAAGATTTCAGAGACAAAACTTTCAAAAGGTCATGCTATGTTATTGAAGATTTATTTTGTTGTAGTAACTTCTCTTCCTAGAGGAAAAAAAAAAAAGATTATGTTCTGAATAGACAAAAAAGCAAACAAACAAAATTAAAGAAAAAAAAATCAAAAATCAAACCAAACCAGATAGACAGAGAAAAGTAAACTGATTATTTACACTCACCAGGTGTTTGCACCACTGCTTGAAGATTCTTCTCCTGAAGCTGCTGAATTTTTTCAGTCTTAGCTTTGTTCTCTTTTTCCAGCATTTTAATTTTATGTACATATTGATTATTCAGAAATTTCAAGTCAGCTATTTCATGTTCAACCCTCCTTAAGGTGGCTTTCAAGTCTTCAAGTGAGAGAAAAAGCTAGCTTATTTTTCTTGTTATTTTTCCTAGTAGCACTAGGATAGGCATAAAGAGAATCCTATATTCTTTTTCCATAACATGAAATTTTCAAACACACATACATGTGTATATATACACACACAGACACACAAAAATATCTACTTACACACGCCATACAAATAAAAACCCTTTGTAGAATAAAGGCACATTTGAAATCAAAAAGTGCCATTTCAAGGTATGAAAATATAGGTTAAAAACTTCTAACATTTTCATGTTTGATTAAAACAACGATCTGCACAACCTCAGAAGCTTTTTAGCTACAAAAGAAATGTCTGTGCATGAGCCTTAACTCATTAAAGGCATCAAAGTCAATGACCACTCACTTAAAAATACAGATAAATGAATCTGTGAATCAAGGATTTGGCTGCAATTTTATTTTGGGATGTAAGGATTAAAAAAAAAACTATGATAGTTTTGTTATTACCTTTAACATGACGATCAGATTGCTCTTTCAGTTTTAATATTTCTAAATGTAGTTCATTATTTTCCCTTGTAAGCTGAGCGTTCTCCGCTTTGTAAGGTTCCAAAATAGCGTCAAAATTGCTGCATTCTTTTTCATTTTTTCCTGCAGATAACTTTGCACTGCGTAAGCTCTCAGTTGTATGAACTAGGTCACTAGAATAAAGGAGTATCAGACACACAAAAAAATGTTATTAGTACTTACACTGCAGATACAAATATTTATTATGACCTAAGAGACAAGACCCTTTCCCTGAGATCACGTTAGCAGTAGAACAAATGGGTCCAAAGAAAGGCAAAGAGAATATTCATGTAAGAAAAAATTAAAGACAGAAATAAGTTACTTTAAAAAATAAGTAAATAAGACAGGACAAATATACATATATGTATAAAAGATATTTAGACAACATATCAGGACTTTACATCTGGTAACTCAAACTCTTTTCTACATGAAGTGAGATACTCAGAACAGGCAAGATGACTTCTCCCTCCAAGCACTTTGTAAGCTGTAGCACTACTTACAACAGAGGAAACTTGAAATAAAGAATTAAAAAGGCCAGCAGGTTACTAGTGTTTATATGGAGATGAGAAGTTCCATAACAGAGATTAATGGCAAGAAGCTATAAACTGTTTTGCAAAAATAGTATCAAAGTCGGTGATTGAGAGATTAAACCTATCGGTTAGACACCAGAATGAGATTTAATGTTGAAGGCAGATTACTCCACATCTGCCTACCTATGGTTCTTCCATCTGTATTGGATGCTAGAGAGGAACAGAACCAGAATACCTACATTGCATGTTTAGCCAAATGTAACTGGATTCCTATGAAAACTACTATGTTCATAATTATACAAAGGCCATGAAATGGCAGATATATTAAGGTTAACAGAAGAAAAACAAATTTTCAGGTATCTGTCCTGTAAAAACTGCAGAGATAGCAAATTTAAACTTCTCCAAATGAGATCAAAAAACCAGAGCTGTGAACATTTTATTCTAAGTCACAATACAGACAACAGGGAGTATTTTTTATACAACCAGCTATAAGAGTGTGTCCCTTAAGCACATATCAACAGTGACTACTCTTGGCTCCTTTATGAGGTTAGACAAGTTGAATTTTCCCAGAAATAATTTTACTGCATTAAATGAAATCTTAAGATGCTCTCATCACTTAACCCATTTAACTCCATCATACACAAAAACTGAACTTTAGCTCCGAGATAACATTGCTTGAAAATAATCTTCACATTAAGCATTCTTCCTTACACATCAAAAAAAATACAATCAAAAATTATAACTATGATTACTATGTTTTTAATGAATTTCCTTTTGAATACCTAAAAAGCTTTTCCACCAAAGGTAAACTCTCCACTCCCAATGGCTGTCGATAGCCCAGCTGCTCTAGACGCCTCCTGAGATTAATGAACCTTCGTTCTGCAGTTGTAGTCATTGTAAACACACCTCCAAAGCAGCTTTTGTCACAGTCAAGAAAAAGAGGGCACCTGCAAAAGACTGTCTGTTACAGCACATGGAAACTATTTCTTGTGTACAAAAAACAGTGCATAAGCATGTTCTTAATTTTTAAGTAAATCAAAAGAGAATGGTAAAGCAACTAAAAAGTTTTTAAAATATTCACATATTTCTTTAAAAAGGAATATTTGCCTTGGCAATTACTTTTCTCTTTCCTAACATCTTAGAGTACAAACATCAGTTTTTCCAGTATGCAAGAACTGAACTCTGAAAAAAATCTTCCTGTGGAAAGAATAAGTAGTAGATTCTGATTTTTTTGAATCATGGTCATCCTGGTATCTTCCACAATGTAAGGTGACTGATTATTCTCAAAACCCAAACTACTTTGTTTCTTTCATAACTAAATCTTTCTTACAAAGTTTACAAGGAAGTACTTAACATAACTTAGGCCAACCATTCGAAAAATTGCATAAAATGTGTAAAATTTTAGAGACAGATTAAATTTGAACATCTGGTTTCTAGTATGGAAAACAGGAACCAAAAATCCAACAAAATAAACACCAGTGTACTGTAGTCCTACCTGCATCACTGTCTGGAAAATACAGTCCAAGAATCAGAGGTTTTGTTGGTTTTTTTTTTTTTCTTTTGACTGATGAGTTATCTTTCTATTACTAACCTGATCTACTGATACTACCTGATCTGATACTACTGTATCTGAATCCAGAAGAGAAATTTGGGATTGCCAGGTACATTTGAGGGAGGAAGAATTTTTAGATCGTTATGTCCTTCTGGAGTTAAGGGACAGAATGAGAAAAGGAATACAAAAGTTGATGCTCCTCTATATGTGAAAACATCTCTTCAGTAGGCAGAAACATTTTTGAAAACCCGTTACGTCTGTCAAACATTTTCTCCTTGCATCTCTTCAGAAGTTTCCACATTAACCTACTGGCTGCAAAGACCTCTGCAGCCAATCTGAGGAAGTATGGTTTGCATCTCATCTAAAGGGGCTAGAATATAGATATCACTTCAACCATCCTGTTTCACACTAGCGTGGCTTTTGAAAGGATATGCAATAACTGTGCAACTATGTGAAAATAAAACTGTTTAGGAACCAGATCAGTTAAAAAGATTACATTATTTTCAAATTATTCATCAGACTTCATTTAATAGCTTATGTTTTGGAGAGATTTTTCTACTAATCATATTGAGAGAGTTTTACAGAAACCTCAAGAAAAAAAACTGTCTCTCAGCTTAGAAGGGAATAAAGTTTTTTTAGAGTAACTCCGGAGAAAATAAGGGACAGATGTTAGCTCTCCAGTAAGTGTGGCTCCAGAGCAGATACAGGACCTTGCTAAATCCCTGCAAGGGACATTGAAGGGAGGTGCAGTCACCTAGAGACCCTAATAGTGAGAGGTACCTACAGCATTCTAGTTGAATCACTCTCCTTCCTAAAGACCCCCGGGAATTTTTAATGCAAGACATTATCAAAACAAGACTCAAACAAGAAAGGGTATTATCTTCTCTTCCCTCAAACCACATCAGATCCAAAATCCATCCAGGAAACGAGTAGCTGGAGTTTAGCTCCAAATGAAGACCAGGAATGAAAGTAAGAATTAGTGGACTTTATTTCACTCAATGAGCCTGCCTTTGTTTTGGAAGAGTTTGTTTCCAAGATGATTTCCTGGGAGATCACTTCTGAGCAGATAGTCAAACACCACCTTTGCTATGATGTGTAACCACTTTGCTGATAAAAGGACAACTCTTGCTGGAGAAGAACAGTTTTCTTCTTTAAAGAGTCACCAAAAGCTGTAAGTTTGCATTACAATACAGGAAACAAGAAAACCCTATTGATTCCAAGCTGGTTCATCATCCATCTCCCCAAACTTGAAATTGTAAAGATCTTGCAGCAACCCCAATCTGCACCTATGCATGGGTTACCAGCCCCTTTCTAAACAGGGTTATTTTTACTTTTTCCAGCCTCTCTCCAAGTTGCTCTTACCAGACAAACCGCTCAAAGCAAATTCTTGCGGGACGAGCTGCTTCAGGGAGGCGATTCCGAGACGCTTCAGGGCGGCATCGGCAGAGCTGCGGCTCCGGCGGGGCAGGGGGGCTGCAGGATCCTGGGGGAACGAGAGGCCAGCCGGCAGGCCGGGCGCTGGGGGAGGCTGCCCAGCCTCATCCGCGCTCCCCAGGGGCAGAACAGGCGGCGGCTGCCCCAGCGCCGCGCTCTCCTCGGGGCCGCTACAGGGGCCGCCGCCGGGACCGCGGCAGCCCAGGCCAACCGCGGAGCACCGCCGCCCGCCTACCTGCGAGGATCGCCGGTGCTGCCGGCAGCGAACTCCGCCTTCCCTGACAGGACCCCCCTGCCCCAGCAGACACGAACCCCGCTCACCCGCCGCTCTCCCCAGGACGGACACTCCCTCCCGCGGAGGTCGCGCCGGCGCTTTGAAAATGGCGCGCGGAGCAGTGGCCGCTTCCGCCCCGTCACCTCGGCAACGGGGCACGCACCCCCCCACCCGCGGCCGGCCGCGCCAACCGGCGTCCGCTCCGCTTCTCCCTCCCCTTCCCGCGCTACCGGCAGCCCTCTCGCTGGGAGGGGGATGCCCTGCGCGTGCGCGGTTGGCAGCTGGCGTCGAGGAGAGGAGGGGAGGAGGAGGGAAGGACAGAGCGGTGCGGAACAGAACACAACAGCAGAGGGTTTGTCGCAGGGGCTCACGCAGTGCGGTGAGACAAGTGTTAAAAAGATTTATTGTTTAAAAAAAGTTCAGAATTCTGACTGCGTTAGCAGACCAGAGGTTCAGAATTTCAGGGGATATCAGTACCGCACAGCTGAGCTCAAAATGACAAAAGCTTTACCGATGATGACCCGAAGCGAGCAAATTGCTCTCCTAAAAGATGAAGGCTCTCAACTTCGAAGAGTTTCCTTTGGAGGTGTCCCCATCTCAGGGGAGGAATCTCTGGCTGCAGACCTGCTACTTAGGGAGGACTGGCTCAGTTTGCCTTTGCTCATGGGCATGGCCTTGGTGAGAGGCAAGTCCAACTTGCAGCTGGGGAAGCTTCTAGAAGCTCCTCACAGGAGCCACCTCTGTAGTTCTTAACCCATTACCAAACCCTGCCACACAAACACAGTGTAAATGTATATATATATTTCTAGATGCAATCAACAGCTAATAAAACTTACTACTTATTGTGAGCTGGCTGGTTCTACAGTGGAAATAATATCCGCAGAAGAGCGTCTACCATGCCATTAGGTACTTATGTCCACTGAGAGGCTCAGAGGGAAAGGATTTTGGTGATTACACTGAAAAGATGGCAGAGCAGTATTGGACAAGGGAACTTCAGGAGAGGTATCACCTGAGTCTGACTGATGTGAGAAGAGTCATCAGCAGCAGGGAAGGTGAAGCAAACTTTCTGGAGTCAGGCTGGGATCAAATCCAGAGAGAAACTGAGCCAGCTAAAGTGATTTAGTAGGGCTCTGTCTGGTTAGCCTGCCAAAGTCACGTAGGGCTCTGGGTGGTCATCCAAAGTGGAGTAGGGCTCTGGCTGTTTAGCAGGGCTAAGTGGTCCAGGAGTCTTGTCTGTCTGTCCAGTCAAAGCAGAGTAGGAGGGCTCTGCCCCGGGCAAGGCTCTGCTGGGTTCTCTGTCCCCAGGTCCTGTGGTGAGCCACTCAGGGCCTGGTGTGCGCCAGCAGCTAACTGCTGTGGCCGTTTCATTCCTCTGTGCAGTAACTTCTCTGCACAGGTTTTGTCTGCCTGCTTCTGTGACTAATGAGACAGTGTGTTGATGCCACGGTGACCTGTTGCAGGGCTTGGACCTCAGGGACCCAGATAATGTCTGGCAAGATGACAGGGAGGTACTGTACCTTTTGGATACAGAATCTTTTTCATAAGTACCACTTTAATCTCCCTTTAGGTTTTTCAGGATGCTGTTACTGCTGATTGGAGTCAACCAGTGGTCTATGTCTCTGGCTGGTTGGCTGGGGCCAATGGTGTAGGGCTATGGCTGGCCAGCCAGCCATAGTGGTGCAGCGGGCTCTTGGATGTGTCTCTTGGCTGTTTAGTGGGGCAAAGTGGTATAGGAATCTGGCTGACCTGCTGGCTAGTGGTGTAGGGCTCTTGCTGGACTGCCATACAAAGTGATGTCGTGCTCTGGATATGTAAATGGGTCAGTTGGTGTAGTGCTCTGTCTGGCCAGCCAGCCTATGTGGTGTAGGCTGATACCTGTAACGTAGCAGCTGATGCTTGTAAGCTAAGGCCTGTAACAGTAAGTGATAAGAAAACCACTCCATTATGCCTTACACGGTTGTCCTAATGAGCTAGGTTTCTACTCTTTAGAACAACTTTGCTACTCTAAAGCCAAACAAGAAGATACCATGACCAGAAACAGGATAAAACTAGAAGACCATCCTTGCAGCCATCAAGTTAAACCAATACTAGAGTCATTCATTTGAACTGATGTATTTCTTCTCTCCACAGTTAAAGAACAGCAATGAACATGATGCCAGAGACTTAAAACAATTCAGTCCTCGTTGAGGACTGACTCTAAAACCTCTCTAGAATTGTAAATGTAACATGTTTAATCAGCAGAGCTGACATTTAATATTTTTAGTGGGAACATCCCAGAGAAACTAGGCCTTGAAGATGACTAATCAATTGTATACTGACAACTTGTCAGGGGAACTTAAGGCTTGTGTATCCTTAGCTACAGTGCCTTCATTATAATAATAAAATTCATGCCCATAGTTCAAAACGACCCTGGCCCAGGGCAGATGGAGCCCTTAAAGCATGCACAGTAATACAAGTATGGAGTCAGCAATTATATGTAAATTACTAATCAATCATTGTAAGGGGTGTGGATTTGATAAATTACTAACTCTACTAATTTTGTGTATAAATATAGGACAGAGAATCCCATATGGTATCCACGTTAGGAGGAACTATTCCCCATGCATCCAGTGCTGTAATAAATAATGGCTGCTTTCTAAAGCTTCAAACCAAGTCTTAGAGGGTTTCTTTCTGTGACTGGATTTTACAGTATCATTTTGGCACCCCAGATGCCCTTCTGAACCTTGACAGATCCTGGAATCACAACACCCTTCAGATGTCACCAAGGGATTCTTGGGGAGAATCTTCGATCCCCGTACTGAAGAGTTCAGATCAAGACCCCTAGTAAGAAAAGACATTCTATTATGTTAAAGAGTCTGGTTGCCTGCCTGCAATATGTGGTGAAAGCCTCACAAGGCTGGGCTAAAGGTACCTCAAGAGTTCGAGTCCTTGTCTGATTTAGGGGTTCCAGTCCCTGTTCAGTTGCAGTAATTCTATTCTTTTGAAAATCGTGCTCTGTTTACTGGATTACAGTTATTGATTACAATTATTGTCTTGGTATGTTGGTTTTTATGTATTAGTTGGTATCTAACTAAAATGGGTGTGAGCCAATCTAAAGGTAATAAGCAAAAAAAAAATCTCTGTTAGGATGTATTTTAAACCATTGGAAACATATGGGTGGATCCCCAGGTGGGAACATAACAAAAAATGATTTAGTTAAATATTGTAATAAGTGGTAGTTGTTGTACAAATTGAATGATGGAAAACTGGCCTAGAGAATGGCACTTTAAATTATAATATCATGTTGAAGTTAATGTTGTTTCTGAGGAGGGGAGAAAAATGGGATGAAGGATTATATGCTGAAATGTTCTTTAGTTTGAAAAATCAGCCAGAATGACAAAAAGAATGTGGTATAAATCTGGCCCCCAGTGACACTTTTGTTCTGGTTTTGGAGAAAGATAAAAAAACCCCCAACTTTGAAGAGCTGTTGTTCTTCATATAGTATAGGATAAAGAAGTTTAAAGTTGCATGAACAAAAGGAGGAGGACTTAGATTTGAAATTAATGGCCGCTCCCCAGCAGAGGCTGAGAGAACGCCTGAATGATAATGATGGTGGTAGTAATGTGGCCAGGTTAAGAGAAGGTGGTTGCAGGCAAGCAGATGGAGCTGGTGATGCAGGAGGATCAAGGAAAAGGAGTTATGAACAAGGAAGGACATCTAGTGGGCCAGAAGGATTTAGTCCAACTGCAGGAAGAATGAGGGGACCAGAGGAGTCTCCCCCAGCGGAACCTCTGGTTAAAGCAAAACCGGCAAATAAGAAAATAGAGTTTTTGGTTGATATTACAGCTACTTAATTCTGTTTTAAAACACTTTGGAACACTAAAAAGTTGGCCTCAGCCCATCGATCCAACCTGTCCAGGTCCCTCTGTAGAGCCTTCCTGCCCTCGAGCAGATCAACACTCCCACACAATTTGGTGTCATCTGCAGACTTACTGAGGGTGCTTTCAATCCCCATGTCCAGGTCATCAATAAAAATTCCAAACAAGACTGGCCCCAAAACTGAGCCCTGAGGAACACCACTGGTGACCAGCAGCCCGCTTGATTTCACCCCATTAATCACAACTCTCTGGGAACAGCCGTCCAGCCAGTTTTTAACCCAGCGAAGAGTCCATTTGTCTATACCATGTTTCTCCAGGAGAATGCTGTGGTGTGGGAGACTGTCAAAGGCCTTACTAAAGTCCAAGTAATCAACATCCACAGCCCTCCCCCAAATCCAAAAGGTGAGTCACAAGGTCATAGAAAGAGATCAGGTTGGTCAGATCAGAAAATCTAGTATAAGCAGTACTATGAGTGAAATTATTCAGTCCATTACAGAAAGATGTGAAACTTGTATTAAAAGGCAATCCAAACACCAACAGCTAACTAATTTTTGGAGTAACAAAAGGAGGGAGCTCCCCTGGAGATTATTGGCAAATAGATTTTACTGAACTAAGGATAAAAGAAGGATACCAATATATTTTGGTTTTGTTTGACACTTTTACTTGTTGGCCTGAAGCTTTCCCCTGTTGTACCCATAAGGCAAATGTCTCAGGTTCGTGATGGATTCCCGTTTCACAAAGAACAAACAGCACTCACACACACAGCTAATAAGCAAAAGCAATGTTACTCAAGCAAACCCAACTAGTTTCCTAACATCCCCACATACATACTGACCCCAAGGTGGCAGACAAACTGCCGAGCAGGAGGGCACGGTGCTTGGGAAGAGGAGTCAGTAGGTCCTACTGCCTTCTGCAGGGTGTCCCCTGGATCAAGATGGGCATCAGGTTGACCTTCTGAAAAATTCAAATCCTCCCTCTCCACCGCAGCAGGTTACTTATAGCTCTCCTGGCAGGGGCATGGAGACTGCTCCAGCACTGGTGCACTTGTGGCCAGCGCGTGCACAGAGGCTGAACAGTATTTTTCCACCCACGGTGGCTAACAGTGGTCATACCCCCTTTTGTGCATGTGTGGGGGTCTTGGGGCACCTCTGGTGGTCATTACTTCATGAATCTTCAGCTCCCTCATCCCGTCCTTGAGATGTCTTTTCGTTGTTTTGTTCCTGATATTGCTCACCAGACAACAAGGAGCTGGGTAAGACTGGTTTCCCAGTTTCCTGTTTCCCCATGCACCTGCACATTCCAGACATGGGAGCAAGTACTGTGCTCTCCAGTGCAGTGCAACAACAGATAGTGGTGTGACAGAGGGCCACAACAAGGGATCAACATGTTCCAGTACGGATACAGCAAAGGAAGTGGTTAAAGCTTTATTGAGAGAAATCATCCCTTGATTCAGTGTGCCTTTAGAGATGCCTTCAGATAATGGACCCTGTTTTATTGCTGGGGAGATGAAGCAATTGAGTAAAGCTTTAACTATGACCTGGGATTGTCATACTTCTTAAAGACCACAGTCAAATGGTAAAGTGGGGCAGATGAACTATTCTCTTAAACAACAACTTGGGAAAATCTGTCAAGAGACATCAATGACTTGAACACAGGCATTGCCTTTAGCATTACTAAGAGTTAGGATTCAACCTCATGGAAAAGGGAATTTAAGTCCATATGAGCTGTTATATGGGCAACCCTGTAAAGCCCTACACATTCCATTTACTGGTCATATCGGTGAAATAAATGTTAAAAATTAATTGATATCTTTAGGAAGTACTTTACAAGAACTACAGAGGTATGTGACCACCAGTAGACCCTTGGAGCTCAATGCACCTGCACACCCATTTCAAACTGGGATCTGGGTCTATGTCAAGTCATGGAGTTCATAGCCCTTGATGGAGAAGTGGAAAGTACTGAGTACTTACACAGCTGGCGAGGTTTGGGGCAAGGGCTTGTGGATTCCTTACTCACGAATCAAAAAGGCTCCCACTCTGTGTATAGTGGAACAGCAGTCTCCTCTCAAATTGAAACTGGAAAGTTCACAATTCAATTTTATGTTTGGTCTGTGACAATTATAGTAGCCATGAATTGAGTTGGGCAAGCTCACTGGGAACAAAACTAATTGTTGGATTTGCACTCACTTTCCAGAACATAGTGCTAAAGGATGGCTTTTAATAGGCATCCCAATTCCTTTTGGAACAAATTGGAATGTTTTATGGGCAAATCCAAAATATACAAGTCTGAGCAATGCCAACCTTCAGGTCCAAGAAGTAATAAATCCAAATGTTTCCAATGTTATATTTCAGTAGGATACTATCCAAATTGTGATTGCTCAATGCAACTTAAAGGTAAAGGATGGTACTGGTTATGTGGAAATTCAGCACAAAAGGTCTTACCTCCAGGTTGGTCAGGGACATGTACGTTGGGAGCCCTGGTCCCTAATATAACAATAATTAATAAATTGGATGAACAAAGTTGATGGGTGAGAAAGCTTCCTTAAATGGTCTATAAGGAGTCACAATGCTATAACTACAGAGAGATCTGGATAGGTCAGATCAATGGTCTAAGGTCAACTGTATGAGGTTTAATAAGGCCAAATGCTGGGTCCTGCGCTTGGTTCAAAACAACCCCAGGCAACGCTAAGGGCTTGTGGAGGAGTGGCTGGAAAGCTTCCAGGCAGAAAAGGACCTGGGGGTGTTGGTTGACAGCTGGCTGAACAGAGCCAGCAGTGTGCCCAGGTGGCCAGGAAGGCCAACAGCATCCACCCCAAAAGGTGGTGGGATCAATATCCCAACCAAAGTGCTTCAACACCAATGCACATAGCATGGGCAACAAACAGGAGGACCTGGAAGCCATTGTGCAGTAGGAATACTGTGATGCAGGTGCCATCACACAAATATAGCATCAGGGGAAGACCAAGATGGCAGATATGATGGGAGTCTGTTATAGACAGTCCAACCAGGATCAAGACACAGGCAAAATACTCTATAAGGAGCTGGGAGAAGCCTCACAATTGCTAGGACTTGTTCTCATGGGGGACTTCAACTTAACAGATGTCTTCTGGAAATAAAATACAGCAGAGAGGAAACAGCCCAAGAAGTTCCTGAAGCATGTAGAGGATAACTTCCTGACACAGACAACTAGAAAAGGCTCCCTGCTGGACCTGTTCATGAACAAAGGAGTTCTTTTGGGTTATGTGAAGGTTGGAGGCCATCTTGGGCATAGTCATCATGAAATGGTAGTTGTCAGTTCTTGGGGAAGTAAGGAGGGGGGTCAGTAGAGCTGCCATTTTGGAATTTGGGAGGGCAGGCTTTGACCTTTTTAGGAGATTGGTTGACAGACTCCCTTAGGAGGCAGTCCTGAAGGGTAAAGGAGTCCAGGAAGGCTGGACATTCTTCAAGAAGGAAGTCTTAAAGGCGCAGGAGCAGGCTGTCCCTATGTGCCAAAAGGCGAGCCACTGGGGAAGGAGACCAGCCTGGCCCAACAGAGAGCTCTGGATGGAACTCAGGAAGAAAGGGAAAGTCTATGGCTTATGGAAGAATGGGAAGGCACTTAGGAGGACTACAATGATTTTGTGAGGTAAAATTAGGAAGGCAAGGCCCAACTAGAACTTACTGCCATAGAAGACAATTAAAAATATTTCCTAAATACATTAACAATAAAAGGAGGGCTAAGGAGAATCTCCATCCTTTATTGGACGGAGGGAGAAACATGGTCACCAAGGATGAGAAAAAAGCTGAGGTACTGAATACCTTCTTTGCTTCAGTCTTTAATAGCAATATCAGTTGTTCCCTGAGTACCCAGCCCCCTGAGTTGGAAGACAGGGATGGGGAGCAGAATGAAGCCCCCATAATCCAAGAGGAAATAATCAGTGACCTGTTGCACCATTTAGACATACACAAGTCTATGGGAATGGATGGGATCCACACAAAGATACTGATGGGGCTGGCAGAAGCACTCCCCAAAACACTTTCCATCATTTATCACCAGTCCTGGCTAACCAGGAAGGTGTCAGGTGACTGAAAGTTAGCAAATGTGCTGTTCATCCACAAAAAGGGCTGGAAGGAGGAAACCTGGTGGGCAGAAGTAAAAAGATGGAGACTATCTTTTCTCAGTGGTGTCCAAGGAAGACACAAACTGAAATACAGGGAATTTAATTTAAAGACAAGAAAAATATTGTTGTTTTTTTTTTTTTCATGAGGGTAGTCAAATAGTGGAACAGGCTGCCCAGAGAGGTGGAGTTCCCACCCACAGAGGTATTCAAAACCCAGTGGGACACAGTCCTGGACCACCTGCTGTAGATGACCCTGCTTTGAGCAGGGGATTGTACTAGATGGTCTCCAGAGGGGCCATCCAGAAAGGCAACACTTCTGTGATTCTGGGAATTTTTCCTAACAGTAGTGTGATTAGGTGAGCACCTGTCTGGCTGCAGTGAAATTGTCCCATACTACCAATATTACGATCTTTGACTTTTTTTTTTTTTAATTATAAGTATAAAAATAATTTTATTGCCATTTTTTTTTCCTCTGTATTAGTTTTGTGTACATTAGAGCTCAGGTAGATGGTGAGTTCTGGAATTAATCATGATAGTTGCCTATCCCACCTTTGTGTGCTGCTAGCTAAGCATCGTCTGAGCAGAGTTGCTGCACCAGGTTTGTCAGTGGTGTGTCCTTTACCATTTCAAGGTGAGGATGCTGGAATTAGATGGTTTGCTTAACTAACTACAATGGCATGATGGCAATAGAAGAAAGTGGAAAAAATGTCATTGCCTTTGGAGGAGGAGGAGCGGGGACAGACATATTTTCCTGAATGCAAACACAGAAATGAGCTGCACTGTTGTTAGTCAGCTGTAAGTCAAGGTCTGCGTGAGCAGATACCACTCTCTGGGGAGATTTTCATTGAGCCTCCAAGTCCAAAGAAGCACGTTGACATCTGAGTTTGGTTTTACTCGAAGAGAGATGTGTGGCTTACTGGGATATAGCTGTGTGAGCAGTCTTTATCTGCACCCATTTGCTTTGCATAAACCCATAAATCAAACACGTCGTATAGGAGACAGGCACCCCGCCTTGCTCCTTGCTGTTAAATGGTGCAGTTGTGCCACCTGGTGGCCCCGTGTCTTTTCTATCTGTCGTGGCACATACTCAACAGGTTCAAGTCTCTCCATTGAAATTCTCGATACGTCTAATAAGCTTAAAGTGAAAGAATTGCTAATAAAGCCACGTATTCCTGAAGCCCATCCATCACTTTGCTACTGAGGTTTGCGACTGCATAGCTTCCCAGAACTTGTTGGTGCTTAAGGAAAAAAAAAAAAAAAAATCTCCTTTTAGCATATTTTCTCCTCCAGAAAAGTAGAAAGATCAACCTCTGTCGTGGAAGGTCTGATGTAATTGAGCAGTTTGACCTATCAAGGAATTGGCAAAGGCTGGACTTACCTTTTTCTGCTGGCTATTTGTGAAGTTTTCTATCTCTACCACCTGATCCTACTGCTTAAAAATGTTTAAGTCCCTCAACAGTGGCAAAGAAAAACAGCAAAACACCCAAATCTTTCAAAGGAGTGCTGCAAAATTCAGCTCTGGTAACTAAGGTGGTTTGTATCTATGTATTTTGGATGGAAATATATACATATGTAATTGCTAATATAACAATAGCAGTCAATATACTTAACAGACATCTAAATACTCGATCTGGTGCATGAGCTTCCTTTCTGAATCACCTGTGCCCTGTATGCTGTGGCTTTAGTTGTGAGGGGACTGAAAAGGAAAGGGACCGTGCTTGTACGACTGGTCATCTCTAGAACACTGCAGGGGGAGAAGTGATGTAAAGTGATAAATATTTATTCCAGAGTCATAGAACTACTTCTGACAGGAATTCACTGAGCTGCCAGTCACTAAGGAGTGGGAAAGTACTGGTAAATGCTTGACTAAACTTACATTCTTCCCTTAAAATATGCAGTATTTGGCACAGCCAGAGAGAAAAAAAAATGTGTGAGATGGCTCTTTGGTTCAGCTCAGCATGGGTGTGTCGCTTTTCCATAAGACCCCGTTCCTTTTCAGAACAGAAGAAGGACCACTTCTGACTGGGCCAGAAAGTTCATGTTCAGGCAGGATCCAAACCTGTATGGCCTTTATTTCCATGGAGAATCTGAATCCAGAGAGCTGGCCAGCAAAGTACATCTTTCTCAGCAGTGGAAGATCATGAATCACATCACCTTGATTCAAAAAGTGGCAGACTCTGAATGGAACTAAGTGCTGTGTCTGATTTTACTGCCTTCTCCTTGGGAAACTCAGGAGACCAGTGTGCAGTGCTGGTACAGTCGTGGTGTAAGTAGCTGAATTGGAAGAGCAGGGCCCCAGGAGAGCGGATACAAATACTGGATTTAAGGACGTGGGACACAAAGGGGACTGTTCTGAGTTGCTTTGTTGGGGAACAGCTGATCTTTGTTTTGTTTCTTGTAGTTCCAGTTTTCAGTAAATGAGGGGAGTAAATACTTGGTTCTCACGCTAGCCAGGTGCTGAATTGAGACTTTCATCTTGCTGTGAGATGAGAACAAATCTGGTTTCAGAGCTGGGGTACGGCCAGAGCCGCAGATCTCTCCTGTCTGGGCAGCACAAGGTGCGTCGGGGGCGCTCGGCGGTCCCGACACCAGCGGGATCCCACCGAACCCGTATCAGTCCAGCCCTACCGCTGCCTTCCCAACAACAGGACCCCCAACACGGCTAGTTCGAGGGCGCAGAGGCTCCGGATGGGGCGGGAGACGGGCTGCGGCGCCGCGGGGCGCCCGTGAGCGGTGGCGGCCCCTCTATCATGGGGCGGCATCTGACGGGCTGGGCGGCGGCGGCTGCGGCACCGGCGCTCCGCGCCGGCGGCAGCCACCGGCGCTTCGCTCCCGGCAGCACGGAGCGGGAGCGCAGGTAGGAAGGGCCCCGCCGCCCCCCCCCCCGCGCGATCGCCGCTGCGCTGCTCGCAGCGGGCGGCAGCCTGACCGCAGCCCGGCGCGCCGCAGCCTGGCTCCCGCGGTGCTCCGCAGCCCGGCCTCGTGTCTCCGGCGGCGGCGGCAGCGCTTTGCTTTTGCCCGGCACTCGTCGGGCCTCGGGAGCGTCCGCCGTGCGGGGCCGCCCGCCATTGTGCTGACGGGGTGCGGGCGCGGGGGGTGTGCCCGTGTCCGTGCCGCTTGGTGCCGCCCGCCCGAGCCGGCTGGGGCTGCCTGTGGCATTGCGCTTGTCAGTGCCGACGACGGGCGGTCGTGGCGGTGTTTAAGGCGAGCGGCAGGCGGATGCGCAGGGAGGACAGCCAGCACCATGCCACATGTAAGTAGTTACCTCCCGATGTCCAGCTGCCTTTGTTCAGTGAAAGGTGTAGGGAGGCGTGCGGGCGATTTTCGGAAGGTGCCGCTTTATGGCTGCCGGGGAATTCAATGGCAGGGCTGGCTCTTTCACACTCCTCCTATTTTCCCTTTGTTAGCGTTTTCTCAGGGAGTCCTGTGTTCTTTCAGCTTTGCTGGAAAGCGGGGAGCTGTCAGAAAGATGACTTTGTTTCACACGATGCTTCTTCAGAGCAGCATCGCTTTGTTTAAGCTCCCGTAAGCCATTTATCATGTAACTGCCGTCACGTTTTAATGAACTATGAAATCTGCTGCTTTTCACGGTCGAAAGGCAGTGGGACATAGCTTCTTGTTTCTCACCCTTCCGTTAAGAACTGAAGCAGGTAAGCTAGAGGTAATATTATTTGGCATGGGGAATTGTTATCTCTTCGCTTAGAAAATGCCTGTTTTAGAGGTAGAAATACACGTAACATGTCTTTTCTATGTCATGAAAAGATTTTTAATGAATGGTATTGGGGCTTGTAAATAATTTTGCTGGTATTACCGTGAGTAAATTAACAATATGCTTCTCTGTAGTTATAGTACACAAAACATTAGCATGCCTCTGCTCTGTCATTTTAAGTGTAAAAATGCCTAGTTAAAAACATAGTTCAAGAGGTTGAGACCTGGAAACCACAAACTGTGCATCCTGAAAATTTAATATGCTTGGCAAGAATGGCACTGAAAGTGATCTGCTGTTGGGGGGATGGGGACATGGAGAAAAGGAAGAGTAATTGGAAGCCACAGGCCTAATAACAGATAGTCTGTCGAGAACAGGTATATAGGCAATGTAATTTGTTATATTCCCAAACAGATTTTCTGTACATACCTTAAACAGTATCTAGCAATTGTGTAAGAAGCAGTCTTTTCTTAGAATCTGAGCCATTTAAGCGACCCGATAGCAGTAACATGTAGCAGCTCCTATATTTTTAACAGATTAAGAATGATAAACTGGAGGCAGAAATTACTTTTCTTTGGTATTTATAATGCACACTGAAGAAACTCCCATCACTGAAATAATTCTAATTGCACCTTGCATAGACAATTAAGTCTTTTGACTGTACCAAAACATTAATCAGTGGGCATAAATGTTATTGTGAGTTTCTTCAACAAAGCCACTGATATTTTTAAATAGAGGCAGTAGTTAGTGGTTCTGCATATAGCTGACTTTATGTGGTTTGAATCCACGTCTGGAATTCATCGAACAGATAAGCCCCACTCTTCCTTGGATTCAATCAATTTAATTAGATTAGAGGTTGTGTTTGGTCTTGAATATTTCATTGCAAGAATGAGCTTGAATTTAACACAACGAAGTGTATTGAAACTTTATACAAAAGTGATTTGTATATTTATTTATGTCCCATTTATTGATGATTAGAAGAAATGTTTATTAATGAATATGGCCTGTAGCAAAGAGATTGCTGCTGGTTGTTATTGGGTCATTTTTCTCCAATAGGAAAATGTATCTCAGACCATCCTATTCTAAAATAAAGGATCCTTTTCAAAACCCACTTAGGCAATCCTGCATTTTAGAGAAAATTGCTTCGCAATTACCAGCAGTGATTTTTTTTCCCCTATATGCTATCATAGGATTTTTTAAAGTGCACTGGTAGCAAACATGGTTGGTGCAAAGTATTAATGTCTTGTTGTGTTCTGTGCTAAGACATTGTCTTTTTTCTATCCTTTTTTATTTTTTTTGTCCAAGTTTGTTCCTTATAGGTCTTCTTTTGGTCGTTGTCTTGTGAGGTTATGCAGGTAGTAGCAGTGGTGAATTGGTAGTGCATTAGGTAAAATATTTTTTCTTTAACATCCAGTTCCTCAAAACATTAACAAAATAGCACAGAATCATAAAATGGTAGAGGTTGGAAGGAACCTCTGGAGATCAAGTCCAACCCCCCTGCCAGAGCACGATCACCCAGGGTAGGCCACACAGGAACAGATCCAGTCAAGTTTTGAAAGTCTCTAGAGGAGACTCCACAACTTCTCTGGGCAGCCTGTTCCAGGGCTCTGCCACCCTCACAGTAAAGAAGTTTTCCTCCTGTTGAG
>JANIJG010015592.1:0-17522 GCA_024611175.1 Megaceryle torquata | reverse complement strand
GGTTAGGGTTAGGGTTAGGGTTAGGGGTTGGGGAGGGGGAGGGGAGAGGGGGGGGGGGGGGTGGGGGGAAGGAGTGGGGGGATGTGCTAATTTGGGGGCTGAATTAAAGGAATTAAAGATTTTTTTTTTTCCGAGCGGCACCGATCCGCCGCACCCCGACCGCCCTCACGGGAGACCAGCGGTCTGCAGGCAGAGGCCGGCTGCCTCCCCGCACCTCTACCCGCTCTCCCCACGGTAACATTTGCCCCTGTCGCTGCCCCGGCCCCGCCGCGGGCCCCTCTGCGCCCCCCTACCTTCCTCGGCGGCGACGGCGGGAGTAAGCGGCCGTGCCTCTGCATGGCGGCGGCGCCCGGCGCCGGGCTGGCGTCGTGCGGACGCGCGGCTGGGGGCTCCCCGCCCGCCGCGCCATGCAGCGCCGCGCCGCTTCTACCGCTGCCACCGCCCCCCGCCGGCATCGGCCCGGCCCCGGCCGCCCTCCGGCGGGAGCACAGCCCCCGCCCCGTCGCTATGGCAACTGCGCCCGCCTCCCCGCTCCCACGGGGGAGTGCCGCGTCCGGCGCTGCCTGCCGGACGGCAGCTACCCCGCGCAGGAGAGGCCGGGCGAGGCTGGTACGGAGGGTGCACGGAGGTGTAAGGGGGGGGACGGGGACGCTGGCAAGGCCAGAAATAATAATAATAATAAAAATATGAGGTGCATAAGGCGCCTTTTTGCTTGGAAAGAGAAACATCCGAAGGAAAGTAGAAAGTCCCTGCTTGCCACTGAAACTACCGGCCGCTGAAGGAACCTCTCACGGCATCTGATCAGCTCACAGACGCTACAAGGGAGCTGGTCTGTTCACCTGCCCGGGGACATGATCAAGCTCCCTCTTGGCACAGAGATTTGCATGGTCAGATCTGAGCGACCCATTAAAGCTAGTGATCTGGATTGGAAAGTGGATTCATTCTTCCTACAAGTTTTTGCTTTCTAGAGTACATTAAAAATACCAGAAAGGGGATTTCTTTTTTCCTCTGACTGGAAGCACGTAGTCAGTAGGAAGTATGAACCCAAAGCTGGGAACTAACTGAACCCAGTGTGATAGGCCACAGCCCCCAGCCTGAGGCATCCCTGCACAAGACAGTAGCTTTGCTGAACAGCCATGATGACAACGCGAGTTGCAGCATCACCTTTGCGGTGCCTGTCCCCTAAATATGCTCTTTGATGGGTTGCAGTAATGTACACAAAAGCTCCTAAAAGGGAGAGACTGATGATGTGGTCATCAGATGTATCCTCAGCAGTGGGTGCATTAGTTTTGATTTACAAAAGGACACGTCCTTTGCGAAGGAAACGAGCAATCCTCTCTAGCTATGTCATTATGAGCATGGTTAATCCATTGCCAGCTGACTCAAGGGATAAGCAGGAGACCCCCAGCACTGTCCTCAACAGCCCCTCTGTGGATCAGAAAGCCTAAGGTTTAGAGCAAGCCTAGAAGATGAAACAACTTGTCAGCCTTACTGAACTACCATCATCACCTCAGCAGGCTTGCGCTTTTCATTTCTTGTACTACTAGCGATGCACCATCACGTGCCCTTATATACTTCCATTATTTAAAGCACTGACTATTTTGTTAATACCTCACTAAGGAAACCATGAATAATTGCAACATTTCACCTGCCAGCATGGCACTACACCTAGAAACCCTTGGATTTACTTTAAAAAGGTCAGACAGCAATGCCTGAAGTACCCCCTGCACCTGTCAGCCCCCTTATTTTACCTGTAGCTTGATCTACCACACTGGTCAAAACCATGTCAGCCTCAAAAACGAGACGGCAAGACCCACCTCAACTGTCAAAATGGATGGAGACATGAAGGCCACTGGTGCAGGACCCTTTCCCTCTTGTCACCAGGCATCCATGACCCTGTGGGAGCCCAGTGACAAGTGGGAAGGTGCCTCCCGTCCTCCACCGTGTAGCCCGAACCTGAGGGGACGCTCTCACTCAGCACACTACAGCCCAGACAATCTCGTCCCCTCACAGCGCTCAGGTGCCATCTCTGAGGCAGGAAGAATCACCTCAAACTCTTTCACGGCTCCTCTTCCTTTAAGGGGCGGGCCACCCACCGGCCGCCCGCGTCTCCGCCCTCCCGCGGCGGGCGGCCGTTAGCAGCGGCGGCGGGCGGGCGATGTTGGCCGGTGGTGCTGTGCGGTTATTGCTGCTCCCGCGGCCCGTCTTCGGGTGGGCCACCGGGGCGAGGTGGCCGCTGTCTAGCTGGGCGGTCGCGGGGCGCGGAGGGCTGCGTGCCGGGCGCTGGGTGGCGGTGGCCTTGGCGGTGCCCGCAGTGGTGCCCGCTGGGGCCGGCTGGAAGGAGAGGCCGGGGCAGCCGTGGCCAGTGTGGGTAGGGGATCGCGGCCTGGAGCGGTCGCCCCGGGGACTGCTGCGGCGCTTGGGTCTGGTGCTTCAGTTGGGTCTTCGGGCCTGCGGGTTACTGCTGCGCTTCGGCCCCCTGCTGCTGCTCTATCCGCTGAGCCGTCTGTGGCCCGGCCTGGGCTCCCTGTGGCTGCGGCTGCTGCGGAGGGCGGCCGAGGCTGCCGGCCCCACCTGCGTTAAGCTGGGCCAATGGGCCAGCACCCGGAGGGACCTCTTCTCCGAGGCCTTCTGCGATGAGTTTTCTAAGCTGCACGTTGAAGTGAGCCCACACCCGTGGGGCCACACCGTCGAGCTCCTGAGGAAAGCCTTTGGTGAGGACTGGACAGGCATCCTCAAGTTCCCAAGCCGAGAGCCCGTTGGCTCCGGCTGCGTTGCCCAGGTGTACAAAGCCTACGCTGACCTCACAGCTATTGCTGGCTCCCAGGCCAAGGAACTAGCACAACCCTTGGAGTCACAGTCCGCTTTTGAAGCGTGGGAAGTGTCAGGCTTTAGAGGCCTCCTCAGGTGGCTGAGGAGGAGGAAGAGCCAGGAGATGCGGGAGGAGAGGAGCAGAGAGGAACTGAGCCCAGCAGACTGTTCCAGGGGAAGTCCTCTGAGGGGGATGTCCCTTATGGAGCAGATGGCCAAACCACTCTTGAATGCAAATCCTTCATCAGTCAGACATCTCACGCCTGTAGCCATTAAAGTAAGTCTCATGCGTGTAGCCATTAAAGTAAGTCGTACATCTGACTGGTAGATGAGTGAAAATGGAGCATGCTGGGTGAGGCCAATCAGGTTTTAATTCCCATGGAGGCAAGTAGCTGGTTAGTGCCAGGTAGAGCGACAGAAGTGATGCTTATCTCCCTTGCTGTCTTTTCTTTGCACTTTGGTTCTGGCCAGCTGCAATCCAGACTTGTGGTGACCCTAGCTCTTCTCAGCCCAGAGAAGAGTACATGTACTGTCTATATGGCATTTTTGATGTGGTGTGTGGACACCAGAAATGCCTGCAAGGGCCCAGTTTATATTAAAATAATGAATATTAAGTTTGGTTTCACCTTCCAGAAAATGAAATCCCTTCTCACGTGAAGAAATCTGGAGCAGACGAGTTCTTTCCAGTGAAGTTTATTTAATGAAATCTTGTATTTGAGCTGTTCCAAATACCACTTCCCTGCACAGCCTGGAGAGGGTGGGAATGCAAAGGCAATGGAAAATAGCAGTGGGTGAGACTGTAGGTTCCAGCAGATAGGTTACATTTGAAGATTGCGTGTTTCTTTATAGCTTTACCCATTATAAAATGTGAATTCTTCTGGGGACTAGCTGGGGAAGCCTCGTTCAGCTGATTGAAATGGGTTTTTTACAGCATTTGCGGAGTTCATCTTGCTACTGTTCATTCTTGCTTAGGTCCTGCACCCTGGGCTGGTCCACCAAGTCCAGATGGATCTGTTTCTCATGAAGATGGGTAGCTACATTATTGGACTTCTCCCTGGATTCAAGTGGCTCAGTTTGACAGAGATCGTGGAGGAGTTTGAGAAGCTTATGATTCAGCAGGTGTGTGCCACGCCATGGTCCCCACGTACTGAAACAAAACTGCCCTTTGTCTTCCTACTGGCTGGCTCTAGCTGTGTTCGTAGTGCTGCTTTTTAAGAGCTTAGATGAAGACTTGCCTGTTCTTTAGGGAAGTTCTTTAATCAGTCATGCAATGTTCTTTTAGGAAAGCTTATATGCTCACAGAGTGAAAAAAGCAAAGCAATGAATGAATTTAACAATCTTTAGTAAATTTTTAAGTCTTGTTTAGACTTTGAGTATGTTTTCTAGTGAACAGCATGAACAGCTAGCTAGACATAGCCACGGTCTTTGCAGCATTGTGAAAGGTGGATGCTGAGGGAGACCTCTCCTTAGGAAAAGAATCTCTCCAAACAAGTGCTCAGACATATATTTTTACTCTTCCATCCTACACATATGTTTGCACTCACTGGTCATGTTTGCTAGCACTGAAGTGTATATATTGGCATAACTAATATACTTTAATGTAAGTTAATATATTCTATATTGCATTGTCATCAGATTCATAGTATCAGTAAAGTTAAGGCTTGTGAATAGATCTGAAAACATTGTGGCTCATTAATACCTTATAAAGACACAGTTCTGAAATGTCCTTAGTATCAAACTTACAAAGATTTCACTCCAGGCTTAATTAGGCTTATTTTGCTCTCAAAATGAACCATTATCTGCTAATTTCATTCTTGTCTAGATTTCAGAGCCTGAAGTATGTTAAAAGCTTTCACAAGCCCTCTTTTCTACTTGTGCAAAAAGTCTGCACAGTAAATCCATGCTGTAAACTGTTGACTGTATTCAGATGCGACTCAAGATCATTAGTACCAGCTTAGTCCGGCAGAGCTTTTGGTAGATGCTCTGAATACTGAGGATTAGGAGAGCATCTGATAGGCTTGTTGTAATTTCCTCTAATTTTTCTTTGAAACAACAAGAAGTATTCCTGGGATATTTCCCATTGCCAGATGAGAGGTGAGGTAATGTCATCCTGCCTTCTTGAGCAACAGCAGTGGACAGGAGAGATGGCCTTGTGTCAAGGCACCGGATCACTGAAGAGCTGGGGCCAGGACTTTGCATACTGGATTGTTTTGTACGTGCTCCTTTAAATCTTCCTGCTATGACTGCCTGTCTGAAAAGTAAGGCTCGGGCTGCAGTGGTTCTACCCTGTCTGTCTGGCTGGCTGTTTGAATGTAACCTTTGGTTCAGGATCTGCCTTAACCTTGAGAGTAACGCAGTCCTGGTCTGTTTTGAAACACTGTGCCTATAGTAAGAGTCGCCCATATTTTGAAGGTGGTGGTTTGTGGACCATCCATTACCCAATATGTTCCTCTACTTTTCCATCAGGAAAGCTATAAGCATGTCAGAAGCACTACTCTTATTTTGTTTTCATTCTGGCTTTTTGATTAGTTTTGTTGGTACCTAGCTTTGCACAGTACAGTCATCTCCTCATACAGGATCCTGAAGATCCAATTGCATCTAATTTCCATCCTTCTTGTTCTCCCTTGAGATTGACTTACGCTACGAAGCCAGAAATCTGGAGCGTTTCCGGCAAAATTTCTTAGATGTCGATTTTGTGAAGTTTCCAACTCCCCTTCGGCCTTTGGTCACAACAGATGTTCTAGTGGAAACATTTGAGGTAAGAATTGTGGGGTCTGGGAGCAGTGGTAACTGGTAATTGCAGGGTGAGAAGGCCCTTAGGAGAACATGCCAGGAAGGTGTCTTTTTGAGAAGGGGCTATCAGAGGCAGAAGGATGTTTTTCTCTTATTTGCTTAGATTGATGTTCTTCCTCGGTGTTTCTTCCACTCTTTGTAAGCAGTGCATCCCAGAAAACAGGTGGTGGACAACTCCGTGTAGAAGTGAACACTTGGCCTGAAACCAGCACTGTGTCCAGCCACCATGCGCTTGCCTGTGCTTTGCAAACCAACAGCCTGCTTCAGCTCTCCTCTGTGGTGGGTCAAAGCAAGGTGCTCAGCAATCTGACACTTTCTGAATCTTGCCTCGCTTTCCTGGTGGATGCTTGAGTCGCAGACCAAAGCTTTTCTCAGACTTAGTTTTTGTGCATGTGGTCCCGGCAAAGGGTATTTGTGCCCAGAATTTTTCCCCCCTTTCCAAGGAACAAATCTTTGCTTCTCATGTTGTCTATCACAGTACGTACAGCGTCTACTGAGCAGGTCCTTTCTGGGCTTTTCTTATCACCTTTTCTCAACTCTAGGCACCTGGGCAAAGGCGTGCTTAAAGGTAGGCCACAGAGTGTTGTTTGACTCCAGCTCTGTCTTTATTTCAGGAGAGCGAGCCTATTGCACACTACCTGCATGCGGAGATTGCCACAGAGCTGAGGCAGAGACTTGCAAAGATGGGCATGGACATGCTGCTAAAAATGGTAGGCTCTTGGCTGGGGCTGGAAGTGAAGGTGGTTGTATGCAGAAGCTATTCAGTTGGGCTAATGAGACAATATGGCTAAAGAGAGAACCCGTTTCTCTCCCACGTCTCCTACCCTCCTCCCCGTGGACTCCAAAGGTACAGCTGTGCCTTCTGGAGCCAGCCCATGGATGCCAGGTATCTCCTGGTAAACCCAGGATGCGGGCTGTCAGGGCACTGCGTGGCACTGGGAGTGGCACGGGGAGGGTCTCTCCTGCATGTGCAATGTGACACAAGGTCTGAGTAAAGCCTGGGCTAGTTATGCCACTGCTCTAGGCTTTGACACAGAACTTATTCCACTGCAGAAGGGCGATTGCTTGCATGCAGTAGGGTCATCCTATGCAACTTGGTCAGTGTATTGCTTAGGAAACCCACTAATCCATTTAATGACTATTCATATATGGCCCAAGTACTAAAAAATGCAATGTAATTCACAAATATCATGCTCTCTGCAGAGACTGCATGCAACTCAGAGGGAAAGCAGATAATTAGTTTCTTCATTATTGAGTCCTCCAAAAGTGCCTTTTTATAAGGAAAAACTAAATATGGAGTAAGGAAAACAAACCTGGCCACACTCAGCTTATGATTTGGCTTCTGGATGTCTACCTCTGTGGTCAAAATAATCACAAGTGATCTGGAAAGGAGTGTTGTGAGGGTGACACTATAGTCTCATGAGGAGCCGAGAGCTAGCAGGAGAGACTGCAAAAGAACCTCACAGTGCTGAGTCCATGGGCAGTGTCAGATGAAACTGAGTTGATAACTGCACATGATGGTAGGGTGATGGTGAGACCTGCACTTCTGATTCTCTGTAGGAATGACTGACTGAAATAGCTTTTACCACTCAGAAAAGCAATAGTGGAACTAGAATAGTCTTACATGAACATTGGATTCAATGGTTAGGAGCAAAGCAAAACCCCCAAATGTTAGGAGTAGAAAAGAATTAAAGAGCAAAGAAACAACATTATGGTTGTAAATGAAACAAATACCTGTTTCTTGAATATTCTGTGCAGTTCTAGACCCTTGCTGTCCAGGACCTTCCATTTCAAGGGCTGTGATAGAAGAGGTGCAGAGGAAGCCAGACAGGATGATTACTGGTGTGGAACGGCTTCCATACTGGCATGGTGAAATAATTTGGACTCACCCTCTAGAAAACAGAATTGCTTAGCTTATGACAGATATATGCAGTCACGAGTGTGTAAGAGTGAATATGAATGGATCTGTTGTGTATGGCTGCTCAATAGAGAACACTGAGGAGGACATAAAATTATCAGGGGTCATGTTTTCAAGCAACAACTAAAAAAAAAAAAAAAAAAAAATCTCCTTTTTTTTCCATACAGCTCTATTTATGTGACAGACAAATTTGTAGGCAAAATCCAAAGATAATCTCCTTGGGGCAGGAGGTTCTGCAGTCCCAGGGGGGGTAGTGGGGAAATACTGTCTTGTGTTTGCCCTCTTGCTAGTCATTTCTGGTGTTAACTGCGAGCAGAGGTGGAGAAGTGCTACACACATTTGTTTCTTCTCTTCACTTGTTGTTTTCCTTACTTTTCAATACGGTTTGAAAGTGGGTTAATGTCCCAGACTAAAACTTAACCATTCACTAATGCCCACGCCACGGAGTGGCAAATGGCCTATTCTTACTGCATTGCTCTCTGCCAAGGCCCACCAGTGTGCCCCCAATTTAGGGTTAACTTCCAGAGAGCACTGCTGTTCCCTGCTGGGACTCCCTGAGTGTCCTGCTTGACCTCTAGCAAACACACAGCTCTGCTAACTCCCCTGGAGTAGTGCTGAAGCCATTTCAGCACAACTGGTCTCCAGTAGGAGACATTTGCTGTGTGATGCACATTAATAATGGCAGTGAACAGACCAAAAACTAAACCTCTAGAGTTTGCCTGGGAGTTTTGGTATGAGCAGGTTTGGTTGCAATGAGCTGCTCTAAGACTTGCCCATCCTCTAGATCTTTGTTGACAACTTTGTCCATGCTGACCTCCACCCTGGGAACATCCTGGTTCAAGGCACGGCCCATGTCAGCACCAGCTGCAAGGAGCAGACAGCCATCGTGGACCTGTGTGACACTCTCGTGGTAGAAGTGCAGCCACCCCTCAGGCAGCTCTGCCTGGTGCTGCTGGACGCGGGGATCGTGGCAGAGCTGCAGAGCGCAGACATGCAGAACTTCCGGGCGGTTTTCACAGCTGTGGTCCAGGGCCAGGTGAGGCTTCTGTCCTGTGGCTGGGGAAGGGAGATAGCTGGAGAGTCTGATGGACAAAGTGATAGTTTCTGTTTCCCTTTATCATCCTCCTTAGGAGGGGAGACTTGCTAGCATGGAAGCTATACAAGACACGGGGATAAGACGTTCAGCTACAGCAAGGAGGCTGCCAGAGTGGAGATGTTTCAGTGGCTCGGGAAACAGAAGGTGTTAAATAGGAAGCATTGGCTGACACTCCCTGGTTAGGAGTGCTGCTGATGCAAGTTAGGACTGCCTGGGAGCCACTTGCGTTTGGGACTGTTGGAGAATTTTCCAGGTTTTGCTAGAGAAGAGGAGGGAATTGATTAACATCTTGGTCTTCCACAAGTGTTCCTTTCTGCAGCCTTGCTGCTGGAAAGCCCATATGCCATCTTCCATTTTGCTGTTGTCCCAGTGTCTGTAGAGAAGAGGAAGCAAAATGTGGGGTTGGGGAGGTCTGGCCTCTGCTAGGCTCCTCTGTAGAAGGGGATCTATATTATCCTCCTTCCCACTTATTTTAAATATGCTCTCAAATGGACTATGGAATCCAGTGCTGATGTCTCCTGTTCATTCTGAGAACAAGCATCTGTGCTCACACTTGCATGTTGCCATTTCTCAGCTGTGGGTTGGATGGCTCACCAGCCTGTCTCAAAAGGGATGTATTTTAATGTGGTGTGTTTGATCGGTGAAGCATGCTGAGGAGTCAGTGCTAAACTGCATTCAGGCTCATCCTGTACTGCCAGACTTCATTCTTAGCTACTAAGCAAAAATTGTAAATGTCTGCTTAAAAGTCCTTTGTGGCTCAGGTTAGACATAATTCATGATCTACAGGTGAAAAACTTCTATACCAAGTCTCGCTGCCAAACCTGGGGTCTCCGGCTCTCTATGTTGCTGTCAGGCATGTCTTCCAATAAGAGCTTTAAAGCTTCTCACAAGTGAAGCTGGGGTATGGCTCCCTGATTCCTCACCAAGCACCTGCTGGTGTAGAATCAGCTTGCTCTTCCACTGCAGGTTGCAAATGGAAGGTTGGACTTATCCCATAAAGAGAGGTTAATGTAAGTCCTTCTTTATACCATTATCTTCTCTGCTAAGAAGAAAATGCCAATCCTGTGGGGTTTATTTTTCCCCCTGAAACTTTTCCTGACTGTCTGAGAGATATCTTTGTTATGCTCTACCCTATGAGGCCTGCAAGAAAAGTAAGCAGGGTTTTGCCAGGTATCAGCTAAGACTTTGGGACCAGTTCTGTTCTTCCTGCAACTGTTTGTGGTGATTTGTTGGGTCTTTGTTGCTGGAATGGGGGAAAGCATGGCCCTGGAAGTTCTCCCTTGAATATACCTCCTCCAGGGACCTCTACAGCAGGAGGCTTTCAGGGATGGTGATGTGCAGTTCCCTGTAGGTGTGCTGGCACCAGTTAATCAAGTTCCGATTCTCCTTTTCAACTTATTTCACAGGGGGAGAGAGTAGCAGAACTAATCCTTCATCATGCCCGTGCTAACCAGTGCCAGGATATCGAGCAGTTCAAAGCTGAGATGGCGGAATTAGTGACCAAGGTCCGGGGGAACACCATTGCACTAGGAAAGGCAAGTGCACAAACAGTGTCCTTCCTTCACTTACTGTAATTCTGTACAGCGTGGCTTTCAAAATGACCCATGTGGAAAGGCCAGCTCTAATCTCATCAGCACCACCAACCATTACTGGGTGCTTCTAGTCTCTCAGGAGCAGCAAAAGTCTATAAAATTCTGTCTTGTTTTTCTTCCAAGTACAAAAACCACGTGTGTGGTTGTGGGTGGGGTTTTTGTTGTTTTGTTTTTGTTTTTAATTTCTAACATCTGCAGTTGCCTGTGAAGAGTTGCTGACCCTGTCATTAACAGCTTGCATCCTGGCACCTAAGGCCAGCCTGGGTGGTATGATGGTATTGAGCAACCTGGTGCATGTTGTGTACTGCTGTGAGGTCAGACATTCTCAGCCTTCCTGGGCTGGCAAGTAAGCAGAACTGTGGGTCACAGCTGCACTCCTCATCCCAGGCAGGGTGGGACGTCATACCTTGATGTTGGCTGTTGTCAGCCTGATAATCTTGACCCACCACCAGAACCACATGCTAACAAACACTTAGAAGAATCCTGCCTGTCACTCACGTGACTGTCTTCTTAAACACAGCTTTTTTGATCAGTTGTTAACTTCACCTTTTGTATTCCAGCTTCAGGTGGCGAATCTCCTCTCGAATGTCTTTAAGCTATTGATGACCCATAAGGTGAGGTCCTGTCACTGCCTTCAGCATCTGGAAGTTCATTTGGGGAGGGAGAATTACTGGGAACTGAAGGTCTGACAAAGAGGGAAATTATGACTTCCAAAACAAACTGATAAGAGAGGGTCTGCAGGTGGACATCCAGGTGTTGCAGCCTTGTTGTTTCTCAAGGCTTGGAACACACCCTACCAAGACCTGTTTTGTTGGGTTTTGGCTTAATACTGCATTTAATGGTTGATGTTATTTACTAGAAGGAATGTTGCTGTAACACACAGTTCTTCCTGGGGTTTTTTTGGGGGTTTTTTTTTTTATAGTCTCTTAGGAATAGAAGATGAAATCTAATATATAATCCACTTGTAGATCATTGCTTGCTTTCTTCCCTTGACTGCTTTCTTGATATGGGGTTATGTAACAGCACCAGGCCATTTTATTGGTTTATTAGAGGCCTCAAAAGTGAGGAATTGCTCATGGAACAGAGATTCCTTCCTGTATGTCTTGAAATAGTCCTAGTGCCTGGCTTGGAATTGGGGAATAGTTGGTTCACATGCAGAGCAGAGTATAATTTGCTCTGATTCATCAGGATCTTTTGTGGCCATTCAGAAGGTCAGCTCCCCCTTGCACAAGTGTGTGTGTTTAAGTACACTGGATACCACTACTGCTCATTTCTGCAGTAGCAATGGTGAGCACTCCAAAGCTCCTGCTATTACCAGTAGAGAAGAAAAAAAAAAAATCCCATTCACATGCTTGGAACTGAAAAACAAACTCTTGGGTTCCTTTAGGGCATCTACCCTGAAACTGTTGTCTTATTTTTGGGCCTGCTGCTGGATTTCAACATATCCTGAAACTCCAGGTGATGGAGTCGCTGTATAGTTTCAGATGTGTGTATGGTCTGCCCTGTCTCTTCCCTTTCCTCTCAGCTTAGCTAGAGCTGGTACCTCTGAAATGGGCTCAGAAGTTGAGGTCCACTGACTTCATTCAGTTGCTTGTGGTTCTAGGTGAAGCTTGAGAGCAATTTTGCTTCCATCATCTTTGCCATCATGGTTCTAGAAGGTCTTGGTCGTTCACTGGATCCTGAATTGGACATCTTAGAGGCAGCTAAACCACTGCTCATCAAAACTGCAGCTTCTGTCCTCGAATAGACTCTTGTGGCTGCTGCCCTCTCACTGTGCCATCTGAGCTGACAGAAGCTGAAGGTGAGAAGTCACCTGCGCCTCGGGGAAAGGCCATGCAGTGGTCACTGCATTAAGGTTGCCTTCAGCTGTTTCAGCCAGGCACCAGGTGTGGAATGACTGGAAGGTCTGTTCCAGAAACCAGGAAGACTTTGCACAATGGAAGAGTTCTGACTCGATACACAGCTCTATGAGCTAATGTGCTCTGGTAGATTTTAAACTGACACATCATGGAGTTTAGGTGCACAAGGTAACTGCAGCCTGATGAGAAAAGCAGCCTTGTCAGAGTCCTTTTTAAAGATGTTCATTGATCAAGTCTCTCTTAAAATAAATCAGGTTAAATATATAGAGTTAATTTACTGACTTATTTGTTACTGTGGTATGAGAAATGATGTTCTAACATCACCTAAGCAACCATCTCAGACTGAAAAAAAACAACAGAAAACCTTTTTGTCTTCTGTACTTTCAATTTCTACTTTTATTGTAGAAGTGTCCTGAGATTGTGCAGGGAGTGGTCTGTTTAATCATCTTGGATCATAAAACCAGACTACTTCATTTTTTTTTCTAAATTTTGGGGTTTTTTTTTTAAGACTTCTGTACTCTAGCACAATAGTATAGAAATTGGGATTATAACCACCAAAATTAGCAGAAAAGCTAATTCCGTAATAAAACAACAACTTTTGGAAATATTTGTACTAGTCTCACTTTTTTTTTTTCTTGAAGCTTAAAAAAAAAAAAGGTGTGGATTTGGTTTTGGTGGTTTTTTTTGTGGTGGGTTTTTTATTTTGTCTCTGGGCTTCCTCCTACTCTCCCACCCTGTTTCCCAGAGTCAACTCAAATCCTTCACTAATATGCAAATTCTTGGGTTTTATTTCCAGTAGTTTTCAAAAAGAAGGAGTTCAAGCATTTTCCTAATGGATAGAAAACACTGTGACTGTTTAAAATTAAATAAAGCCATCAAAAGAGCTAGATCATACATGGCTTTTATAGTCAGTTATTTTAATAGTAATATTAATATCTTAGGGCTGTATTTTAACAGTTAGAAACAGTCTGTGAATGATTTGAAATAGTGTAATACTAAATATATTCCCAGATACACTTATGTGAAATTGCAGCAGCACAGTGTCTGCAGTAGTCTGTTTTCAGATGGTTAAGCAATGAAGAGAAAGTGCATAAGCAGATGATCTGCTGTTTTATGGTGATTATAAAATAATGATTAATGATATATAAATGAAATCTGAAAAATAAATTTAGATTCAGCTCAATAGTTCATGTACTTTAATCATTACATATTCCATGTGTGTTTCTAAGTGTACACAGAATGTCAGGCAATGTCATTTAAATTTTGTACCTAGCTTGGTTCTAAGTATTACTTAAAACAAGGTGTTATATATAAATTTTAGCATAATTTCGTGTAAAAAAAAACCAAAAAAACCCAAGACAAAACAAAAAAAACCCCCATCCTTTGATATAGCTCTGACTGCTCCAGCAAATAAATTGTGCCCTGTCCCTTCTCCTTTCCTCAATACCCCTGTGAAAAGAAGTTACATTTGTGGCTATCCAAAGCTTGTAACAGCATTCACCCTGACACAGCCCTCGATTTTGTGCCTCTGATGAGAGGAGGGACAGCACCTTGGGATGTGACAAATATAACCTCCTCTTCCTCCACTTACCAGAGTATGATGTCATAAAAACTCTCTTCTGTCCTTGCCTGTTGCAGAAAATTGTCTCTTGATGTGCTGTACTGTTTCCTTTCAGGGAAGTGGCTGATGCCACAGGCTTCACTAAAGAAGGTCAGAAATGCACTTGGCAAACCAGGGGAGTCATGAGCAAGTTGCATTGCAGACTCCAGCAGGTAGCTTCCTTTTACCCTAGAGCCTGAATGGGGAGCTCTTCTCCCATAGCACTACTCTCTGCCTCAAATTCTTACACCATGTGATAACTGTCAGTTTACCAATTCATTTGTCTTCATGGCATTCTCCCCATTTATTTATGGTGAACAACAAAAAGTCTTTATTCTGACCAGTTGTCCTGCCTGAAAAGATAGCAGGCTATCTTTCTGACATAAGATTACCTGCTTTTGGAGACTGACAGCCCAAGAGTGTAGGCAAAACAGATGCCCAAGCCCACTGTTGATTTTGGTGATTCTCCAGAGACAGGTATTTCAGAGAAATGTTTTTCTTATTACAGTGCCTAGATAGGGTGGCTTGTCACAAAAAAAAAGGAAAAAAAAAAGGAAAAAAGTCTTCCTTTTTGCATTTTGGGCTTCTCTAAATCACTCCTCCTCTAGTGGAGTGGCCTATGTATTCCAAGTAGTTAGGTATATCCTGACACTAGAAGCTCTACGCTTACCTGAAGCCCAAGCTGGAGGGTTCCAAGTTGTCTTACCAGGTTTTCTGAAACATGTCTCACGTCACTGGGTCCCTGTCCTGCCCCCTGAAGCTGTTTTGGTAGGAAGTAGCACAACTGTGTCATATGTATGGGGATTTTTTTCCCCAGGGATCTCTACAACTCATGTGCAATGGGACACTTGCAAGAGTCTGTTGGTAATGAAAACCACAGTGGATAATAATTCACACAGTATTTTAGCATGTATGTTTTCATGTTAACAGAGGAAGGCAAGTCCTATGACATCATTGTGTAATCACACTTCCTATTTTATGTGGTCCTTGACCTTGAAGAAATTTACTTTTCTGGCACTGGTCTGGAAGAAATGCAGCATGGCAGAAAGTTCCCAAAATTCAGAAGGCAGAGCCTTTTCAGGCCTGTATTTAATTTCCCTGCAGGCTTGTATTAGCAGGACATAACCTGTGCTTGTAGCACTTCACTTGAGGGACTCATTCCCAGGGCATTTCTCCTGACCTTCATTTTTGTTCTTCACCACCTACTCTATTCTATGGCCCATGCCCACACTTAACAAACTGCTTTCTCTGTCATTTGCGTTTGCTACAACCCAGTGCCCCTCTGCCAAGCTCTAGATCTTGTGCCTTTTGAATCACTTCTGTAACTAACTCTCAGGTCCTCTGTTGCTCCGCTCTGGATTGCCCCATGCACTTTCACCAGCCTCAGGCCACAGGCTTCACTAAATTCTGTAGGTGCTGATTCCTTGGAGCCCTATGGACACGGCTGCCCCCCTTCAGATGTCTTTGGGGCAGGAGCTCAGCACAATGGCTGTGCTTCATATTAAGCACCAAGGTAGCTCTTGGTTGTAGAGCTGTGTCTGTCAACAGGGTCATAGAAAGCAGAGTTTGACAGAGATGGACTAGAAAGTTCTGGACAGAACTCCAGAAAGAAAGGCATATAAAGGTTGGAGCAGTGAAAATGCACTCTAGCTGCAATGAAAGGGAGATGAAAGACTTCTCCAGGAATCGTAATTCCACTCACTACAGCTGTACTCAAGCACCCAAGCCTCCAGGACACTGACTCACACCTACAAGACCCAGAGCAGGTCTGTGACCTGCTCAAGGGCCTGCTTACCCACTCTGCATCTTCCTTATGCTAGCAGTGATGCCCGGAGCATCAAAAGATTCTGTTCTCTGAGGTACTGCTGGAGGTCACAGAGTTTTTTGCCTTCTTTTTCCATCTTCTGCCATGAATGGCCTCTGGTCTAGAAGACTTTCCCTTTGGCAGCCTGATGCTGTTTGTGTTGCCTGTTCTGCTCCTGTGACTCTCGTTCCAGCATTTCCTGCTGTGGCTGCATTCTGCTCCTGAGGAAGTCCTACAAAAAAAATAAAGATATGTACAATTGTACAGCCAGCTTTCATGCTGAATTTCATGCACAGCTACCACTGGCAGAAGTCAGAAATGGGTATAATCTACAGAAATTCATTCATTCCATGCAGAAAGACTCTTTCTGCCACAGAGAAATATACTTCCCATCTTTCAGCATTATACATGTGTCAAAAAGTGTTACCCTTTCTTTATTTATCTTTGAATGATATCATTATATCGGACATAAACCAGTTGAAAGACAAATGCTCTGGATGGTGCCACTGCTGGAAACATGGTAGTACAGAAAAAACATTTCTGAAATTGCTTTTATCAGCCTTTCTTTCTGTTGTTCAAAGCTCCTTTTATTTCGCTCTGCCTGCAGCTCCTCTCTGCAAACACCGAGTCTTTAAGAGCTGCAGCCTCTGGCTTGCCTTCCTCTTCTCCTCCCCTGACAAGAAGGATTCCTTCCTGTTTCTCTCTGCCCGAGCAGCCTGGAGCAGTGCCATGTGCTGCAAAGCTCTGTCTTTGTGCTCCAGCTGCTTATCCAGCCCTTGCAATGTTCTCTGACGCAACTGCCGCCTGTTTCCAAAACAAAATTTCTCAAATTTCTCAGAAAGAAAGAGCAACAAAAAGACAGTACCTAAGACACAAAGCAGATACTCTGGCAATCTGTGCTCAGTTAATACTCCAGGGCTCTTTGTTAGGTTATGAGGGTTAAACCTGTGTCCTAAACTGAGGTGGCAAAACCCCCAAGTGGGCTGGTGCCTGATGCCTGTTCACCTGGCTACATAACCTGGTGTGGCCGTGTATTCTCGGCACTGAAGGAACCAGGAACCAAGGAAATGGGATTGTGTGGACAGGGCTATGGGACTAATCTGGACAGCTGGGTGACTATATCTATTGGTGGTGGCCAACAGAAGAGATGGAAGGAGCTGGCTCATGGGAGCAAGGATCTACTAAGCTTAAGTAGATTGTGGGCCAGGGGCAGAGAACAGGGATTTAGGAGGCAAAAGGACTTTGCATCTAAGGATGAGGTTGAAGCGAATTTGCCTTTGGAGGTAATGCTACAGGCTGTGGGGCCATGTGTACCCACTTGCCCAAACCTCAAGCATCATTTTTATTGCTATTGGTAAGCCACCATGACCGCTCTGCAGACACAAGCATAAGGCACAATGTGTGATGTTCAGTCTGAAGGGAGGACCAGGGAGCAGACGCTACCAACCTTCCAACATTTACCACAAAAAAACAAGTAGCTCCTAGGGCTCACCTCTGGTTGTGCCTGCGCACTTGGCACTGGCTGTCATCTGCCTCTTGCTGCTGATCCCTCTTCAGCAGCCTCTGTTCCTCTTCCCACCTTTTGTGGTCAATCTTGGCTCTGTCAAAGTCCATCTCTTTCCATCTCTCCTGAAATGCACCATTAAGGACTGATTTCTAAAAGAAAACAAACAAAAAAACCAACCACAAATTGAACCCTTAATCTCATCAGTATATTTTTCTAATTTTTCTAAGTATACTTTTTCTATATTTATTGTAAACCTACAAACCCAGAGCAGCTTAGTCTTCTAATGTTACTCCTGAGCTCTAGAAGCCACACCGGCTCACAAATACTAGTGTCACTTCCCATCCATGAAAACACTGAGTGTGATGCTAAAACCTGTACAAAGGGTTAAACTTAACCAACAGATGGGTGCCTGAAAATCCAAATTTAAGAGTTAGCTGTGCTGTTCAGTTTGTTCCGGTCTTGAGTCAATGCTTAAAACTTCCCAGTCTTTGTGTCAGATTTTGGATTGAATGGAAAAATACAGGTTCTGCCCACAAATTTTA
>JANIJG010015591.1:0-40720 GCA_024611175.1 Megaceryle torquata | reverse complement strand
CACCCGACCACGGCTTTTCCCCATTGGAATGTGACCCCACGCACCAAAAAACGAAGGGTTTCTCATTTTGTGCCCCAAACTCAACCCATAAATTTTCCCTCCCCCCCCCCCCCCATCTCCTGGGATTGGAGGGATTTTATAGACTTTCTGTACTTCTGCTTTACTTCTAGTAGGCAAAGTGTGTGAGGGGAAATGCCTCTTGAGACCTTATTATATAATGTGCCAACCAGCTGACATTCTGGTCTTGCTTTCGGGACTTAGCTAAGCACATAAGAAAGTTTTGCTCACTTCACCGTAGGAATGCCCATGAGCTCCTGAACAGGAAGAAAACACAGTGGGACTGACCTTCAGGCAGAATTTCATGTGAAGTTTCTCCTCATTTGTGAGAAGCTCTGATGAATTTGCAGGGAGAGAGACCTTTTAGTTCTGCAAATCCTCCCCTTGATACAAACTGCCGGTGAAGCTCTGCTGTTATTGATGTGGGCTCCAGAAGCTGTGTGGTTGCTGCTGGGGAAGAAAACGCAGGGGATGTTGAAACAGATCAGCAGTACCACACCTCCTAATTAGACTGTCTCTCTGTGTGTGTGGACAGATCCATAAGTGCACAAGGTAGAGCAGACTTACACTTAGAAAGTAGTTGTATATTCACCATTAAACTTACATAAATGAATGTTGCAGTGCAGCAGGGGATACTAGTCTAGGGCAAAAGAATTAATTTAGTGACAAAAGTTCTTTCACAGTGATAAAAACACTGACTCTGATTTCCCAGTGCATTATTTCATTTGTACCCCGGGGGAGATACTAGAATTACATTACTCTTGGTAGCAGAAAGTTGGTCCACAAAGTTTAAATTGAAAATTTCTAGGTTGCAGTATGATAAGAAATGTACATCTTATATTCTGAATTCCCTGCAAGATTTAGTAGGACCTTCCTTTCTCTTCTTTCTGTCTTCTGCTTAAATGTATGAAATTTCATTTATATGGCTTTCCATCAGTTTGAAATTAGCTTCTCTTCCAGAATTTACTTCATTTAAATACGATTAGCTGTTCTGTTTCATCTTGTTTGTCTTGTATTTCTACTGTTGGAGAGAAGAGCAAAACTACAGTATACAGTCTAGTTTTTGCCTTTGATCTAACATCAGAAAGTTCAGTTCATTATGGAAAGTGTGAATAATGATATTTTAATATGACTCTAGAGTTAGGTCAAGGCTGTCAAAAGACTGAACCTGTATATTTATTTGAACTATCACCTGCATGTTCTGATGGGAAAAGAAAATGATCTTTTCTATTACTTCTGTTCTTTTTTTTTTTTTTTTCCCACAATCATTTATTCACTTCTGTTTAGTGTTGGATCAATAATGTGGAATGAATGAATCATAGTCTAGGGAATAGACCCAGACTGGAAAGGTGTGGATGTCACTTTGCCAAGGTGTATACTTTGGGGTTGGGAAGACATGTTTAATTCTTAACCAGTCAGATATTCCCTCTCCTCCATACAGTCCTCCCTTGAATCTGAACAATCTCTTGAAGAAAAATAAAATACATAAAACCCCTCAGACCCCTGGCATAACATACAAGCACTGATGCTTTTAACAAACTTTTATTTTGTTTTAATACTAGCTCAATTTATTGGTAAGGTAAGTTGTTTAAAATACCCATCTTAATTTGTTATCAGAATAAATAATGGCTTTGTGTTTGGGATTCTGGGGGATTTTTATTTCTCCTGTAGCTTTTATCAAAGTTTTCTATCTCACTGCTTGGTTGGGGGGGGGGGGGGGGGGGGGGTTGGTCTTTTTTGGGGGGTGGTTTTTTTGGTTTTTTTTTTTTTTTTGTTTTTGTTTTTTTTTTTGTTTTTTTTTTTTTTTTTTTTTTTTGTTGTTTTTGTGTCGGTGGGGGTGGGGGGGGGGGGGGGGGGGGGGGTGTGTGTTGGTCCTTTTTTGGTGGTGGTTTTTTGTTGTTTTTGTTTGTTTTTGTTTGGTTGTTTTGTTTGGTTGGTTTTTTTTTCCCCCCTCCTTTATGTTGTCATGTCCCCATCCCCCTGCCCTTTTAGTAATTTCTATAAAAGAACACTGAAGTATTTTCTTGTGTGGCTTTTGGAGCACTTCAGCTAGGATAGAATCTTACTCAGTTACCGAATTGTTTTAGTATTGCACCTTGCAACTTCTGCTGCAGCTTTGTTCAGTGCTACAAAAGGCCTTCCTTCATGTTCCCTCAGGCTGGTTTATTACTGATTGCTGCTGTTTTTTCTGGAGGTGGTTTTGAGAAGTAGATAGGACCTTTGGTTGCCGTCTCTTCTTTCTCCTACCTGTCTCGATATGATAGGCAGACTTCAAGTTTGCTTATTTGGGAAATATGTGGTTCAACATCTTTGCTATGCTGAATGAGGACGGCTGTGATAATATCCTGATTTCTTTTACAGATTAGAATGTTTTTTTGTTGTTGGTTGGTTTGTTTTTTTGTTATGGCATGTTTTATAGCACCTTACCTGATGTCTGTTTTCTGTATGGTCCAACCCAGTGAACAGTAATGCTGCTAAATTGCCTTTTACCCCATAGCTGGTCAGCATGTCTCCTCTTGACTTCCTCTGGGAAATGTCATACGATTTGTGGAGATGTGTGTGTGACACTAATGCCCCGTTTATGATAATCTTTGATTCTATTGACAGTTCTACCAGCCCAGAAAATACACTCTTTGATTCATTAATCCCATTGCTTTCATGACTCTGTGTTCCACAGACCTGGCTTGAAGTTTCCTATTGTGAAGTGGGAGCATTATTATAGTTTTTTGGCAATTGCAGCACTGAATTGTGTGTTTTTCCCTATGACTTTATGGAAATTGTGGTTTTATGTTTTTCATTTGAAAGCTAGCTCAGGGGAATCAGATGCTAATTCGTTGCCCATCTGTCTATGGCTTTTGTGCTTTAACAGTTACTGACTGAAAAATCTTATTTCATTGATAATATAATAACTGTCACTCTTTGGTTGGTTCCTGGCAATCATTAGTTTACTCCAAAATGTTCAGATTGTTGTATTTCTCTATTGCAACATTTCAGATAATCTGGAAAGTTAATTTCAAGTTTCCTTTAACACCAGTTCCCCATATGTGATCCTTCTGATAATTTTCATTGCACCTATAATTTTCTGTAAAGCTGGAGCTGGTTATTCTGGTATGCTGTTTGCCAGAGTGACTGCTTTGTTTCTGAAAGGTAGCACTGAGTGTGTTCTACAAGAGCAGCTTGCTGGCCTGGTTCTCAACCGCCACCGTGGAAAGCCCTGGGACTGCTTTCTCTCCAGTCCCTTTGACCAGCCTGGCTTGAGTGGCCCTAGATGAAGGCAGCACCCTCTGCCATAGCTGTTGCTGTACTTGGAACATACAAACTTGGCCACAGTGAGAAGATAAATACAATTAAGTCAAGGCAAAATTGGTGCGATAAAATGTTACTTTATGTTATTACTCCCAACAGTCTTAAATCCACTTTGTTTCGTTCTCACCATAACATTTTTCTTCATGTTACTGTCCTACTATAGGACAAGAAAAGCTTTCTCGTGTGGTAAATTAACCTGTTTTCCCCTGAATGCTGTTTTGGCACCAGTTACTTAATTACTTATTTTTGAGGGATAGCATAATTCATATAAATTCAGCAACAGTAGCTCCTGGGCATAGATTGATGAACAAACCCAAGCAATTGCTAAAAGAAAGCCCATTATACATAATTTTGAAACTGAAATAAAATATTTATTTTTCCTTTAAAAACAGAAAAGGCTTAATTATGCTCCACTGAAGAAATAATACGTTGCTGATATGTTCATAGAAAAGTACCAAAGTACAAATCCCAACGCAGTAGAAGCTAAGGGCCTGATTCTCGAGTAATGCAGCCAGTATGGTGTCTGCCTTCATCCCTGCTATTCTCCATACCTCTAGAGCAGATCCTGGAGATGTGTAGATCATGCTGCATGCTTTCCCCTGACATCAGTTAAATTTTAACACAACTGGAAAAAAATAAAGCCTGTAAATCTGGGGATGGTTGTGTATACTTAAAGAGTGATTTGGAAACATGTTTATTTCCTTTAGCCTTAGTTACCAGAGAGCAAAGCCAGAGTCTCAGTGTCAGGGAAAATAGATATGATCACTGTAGCTTTAGAGTCTCCAGGCTCTGTAGGAAAAGCAGTAATAAAGGCATACAAATTGCCGCTGAAACAATCTGTAGTTGGAGTAAGAAGGTTTGGACCTAGGATTACATAGAAACAGAAACATACTGCACAGCTCTTAAGCATAGACTTTCCTTCTTGTCCCGTTCCAGACTTAAAGCTGTAGAAAGCTTAAGTAGCTGAGTCTAAACTTTTTTTTTTTAAACTGGAAAAGTAGTCCCACAAATGCACCTTTCCAGTCCTTCAGCTTGTCTTCTTGTCTCTGTTGGAATTTCCAACTGTAGTTGCAAATACGGTTTTACTTTGATTTCTTGTCTTGCTTTGGTTTCATTAATTTTTAGGAGATGAGTAGCTTGAAATTTCTGAACTCTGTGTTCAGCTATGACACGTTCTGCTCCTAATTCTCCAAAGAAAGGAAAGTGTCTCCCTTGTGAAGCATAGTTCTCATCTTCCCTTATTTTACAGAAGTCCATTAGACTTCATTCTCCAATAGACACCTGATTAATAAACTACAGTGGGGTTGACAGTATCACCATTATGAGCTTTGTTTGTATTATGCTAGACTACTAGACTAGGAATTTCTGTGATTATTTTATAATTAAGCTGCTGTGAGGGTGCAGTATGTATCAAGATGTGGACTCATGTTGTTTTGCTTTCTGATAGTGAAAATATTAGTGGCACAGCTTCTGAAAGTTTTGTTCAAATCCTTCAATATTCAGATGAGAGAACAACAATATATGTGATTGGGACACAAAAGATCTCCAGTTCAGCAGTCTAAAGTTTCGCGTGAAGTGGTTGGGATCTACAAGTTTGTACAAGTGGCTTGACTTGCATCACTGATAATAACGGGCTTTTTTTGCTACAAGGACATACTCATGATAAAGAGACAATTTTTACCTAGGAAATTTTATTGAGTATTTTAAAATCCTTGTGTTCTTAGCTTTAAAATTCAGTAATGTTACTGTTGCTAAATCAGATAATGCTTAATGGCATTAACATGAATGTTGATAATGACCTCTTTGAGTTGTCAGTGTGAAAACTCTCGTGACCGATGTGATTTTGTCCTTGTTTTTGGAAGTCTTTCTGGCAATGTGATAAACTCCTTCCTTTATGCTGGTTTTTACTTGGGAAGAAGAGAGAAAATGCAAAAAATGGTATCTTTTCTTTTTCCTGTTTTAGAGCAAAGGGCAGAAATGTGCAGCTATAGGGCCTTGAGTTTCACTACCTGACACATCCACCTTTATTGATCAAGACCTCAACTACTGTTTATGCAACTGTAATTATCATAGAGTCACCATATACATAGACAGTATGCAAGGTTGTGTGACACACATCCTCAATTACAACAGAAATCTTCCCGTGTAACAAATGTGCTTGCACTGTCTTGTCTCTTAGTAACAGCTAGACCACAATAAGAGATTTTTGATTCTGCTACTTATGTTGCCTTAAAAGCAGGTGGTTTGTTTGTGTTTTTTCAATTAAATCATTGAAACAGAAGACAACAAAACTGAGTAGCAATCTCTGTACAAATAATTCATAGTCTTTCTGTTAGACTCATTCTTAAGTTTTCAATTTCCCATTGCCACAAGCAGTGCTAGGATGACTTCAAGGCGACGCATTGCCAATTAGTCATGGCTTGCAGACTGCTCATTTGAACAGTAGGCGTTTATTTTTAATGTCCAGTAGTCCACATTTATTACTGTAGATGAACCAACAGGGTGTAATTTCAGTTAGTTCAATGGTCTAAACTGGTTATATGAATGAGGAAAATGAAACTTTAATGTTGTTGCCCAACATTCCACTGTTTTATAGACATTATTATAGTTGCCTCGGAAAGATAGCTTGTGTCTCCAGTCACAAATGAATTCACACAGAGTATGACTTTCATAGCATAGTTGTAAAGGGGAGAGGGCACTGTGAAGTAAATCTAGTGATTCATGTTTACTGAGAATAAGTGGATTGAACGCTACTTTGGAAGCCTTAGCTGCCTTTCCAGGGACTTTATAAATCCTACCTGAATGGGTTGTCCAAAAGCTGAATTTATAAGATGTATGGTCCCAGAAAGTGAACCCCACCCTCAAGTGTAATATTATTGCCTCAGGTCTCTAGATGACAAATGAAATGTGGATCACATGAATTCTGCAGAGCTTCAGACTTGTCCATGTATGAAATAAGTTTTGGTGACCCTGCTCTATGAGAATACATTGCAGCCCAGCCCCAGCATTCATCTCATAAGCTTGTTGTCAAACTTTTCACTTGATACTGCACTGCTTCAGCTGTAAAGGTCTCTTATTCTGCACATCTTCTCAAGTAGTCAACTGCAAGGGCATATTTGGTTTTGTCAGGAGGGGGTCCAGTCCCAGGTGAATTTAGACTGCCATTTCTATAGAAATCAGAGATGCAATGAACTGTCTCAAATGGTCCTAGCTCAGTGTTTATCTCAGCAAAATTAATTTTTAGGGACTGGAAGTGGAACAGTCTTGGTTTCTTGCTTGGTGGTTGCTGATACAACTAAGGTCTGTGTGAGTACCTGTGTCACTGAAGAGATGAATTTCTACCTCTCTTTGGGTGCTCTAGCCAATATTTATATGAATAATAAGTATACCCACCTTTCAGGTTTACCTGAAAACAGAAGAGTGAAAAAGAATTAATTGTAGACATTTTAAGAGCACCCTTGGTCCCCAAGAGCATGGAGTTACAAATTCTGCTGTGTAAGGCCTGGAGAGGGTGAGATTTTGGATGCACTTTTCTGCTTGGAATGTCTGCTCTAGCTCCAACCACCTCTATGTTTGCATGCTTGATGCATTTGAGTCCCATGTTGAGGCACTTAAGCATCCCTGTGTGCTCTACAGCAAGCTTAAGAGCCTAAATTTGTGTCCCATTACTCTGAAAAAGCACTGATATTCTCAGAGTATGTGTGTTTGCCAGGTATTTCTGAAACCATGTCTGTCTTCCATCATACAGCAACTGCTCGCTATGTGTAATCACCATATATAAAATTCCAGTTCTAATTTTAACATCACAATTGGCTGCTGCTGAAGTGGCTGTAATGAACAAAATGAAAAGTTATTAGCCAAATCCTTTTTCCTGCTCTGCAATCTAATAGTCATCTGGAGAAATCTCTTCCAAGTTGTTATAACAACTTTATGGGCTCAGTGTGGAGGAAGCTGTACGCCTCTACTGAGCTTTTAAGCCAGTAATATACAGTGAAGACCAACAGACTGATTGAAAAAAAAAAAAAATCCCCTTTGTGGAGATTCTGCCTAATTTTAGGAATGCCTAAATGTACAAGGCAGCTCCCTTTTTGTTTCAGATGGTTCTATGTGCTGGATATGTATGAATTTGCTTTTTTGTGTCATATCTCAACCTGCTCTAGTCAACACAGGTTGCTGTCACTTAGCAGCAGAAATAGGCCGTAACAAAATACACTGTTTTTCCTTAAGATGTTTCCAGCAGATAAGATAATAAAGGAGATGCTGGTGTTTATGACTGTTAAAATAATGCAGTCAGAACGCTTGCCTAGAAATTTGCCAATTTACAGGTCTCCCCTAAGACAGCCAAGATCACATCTGAAGGCCATAGCCAGCAGGTTACAGAGTCACTGTCCCTCACATGGTCTGTTTTTCTGGTCATGTGAATCTTTAAAATACTTGGCTGTGCAGTGAGGCATCACTACACATGAGGTAGGAGAAGACTGCTGCAGAGGGTAGTTAGCACCCTGAGGTTTGGATGATAGTAAAGACACCCCCAGTGCCTCAAGCTGAGGGTAGCACCCCATCTATACTCTTTTCTCCTGGACGAGGCTTATACCATTGTACTGTCTATAAAATATGAGTGCTCCTATGCTCTGGCAATCATTGAGTCTGGATAAAGATAAAGGAATTGTAGCTATAGCTGCTTTGGCAGAACAGGTATCAGTGCTCTCCTTCAGCCTGTAGTCTGCATGGATGGATGTAGGGATCTGCTACCTTGACTGATGTGCCTGGTCTTTGCAGAGAGGGGGCTTTGGCACTCACTGTTGCCTTTGGTGTTCTTGTCAGTGGAATATGCCCTGTTTTGTACATGTCTTGTTTTCTGCTGTTTTTTCACCACAACAGTTTCCAGTTCATGTTATAAGGAAACTACATGTGCACAGAGCCCAGGGTCCTCTTCAGGGACCCAGCTCTCCCAAGTGGTTTTCTGCAATATTTAACTTGTAGGTACTGAGATGCTTAATTTTTTTCATCTGTAACTGAGTTTGTATCCACTATGCTACTTGAAGCTACTTGGTAGAGTACAAACACATGGTAAGGATAGAAACAGAAAAAGCTGGTTCACTGATTATAGTTTAGGACTCATTTTTAAAGATTCTTTAGATGCATAGAGGAACAATCAGTCTTCTCTTCTCCTGAAGATATAACTTAAAGAGTAATGACTAATCTTGTCAGCTTTAATTTTTATTAAAAGTAGGATATAATATTCAGTACATCTGAACTTAAGTCCCTGTATAATATTGTCAATTCTTTGGAGTCAGTTCAGGATACAGCACTTAAATTATCTCTTACTGGAACAAGTGACTAGAGTTCGTTGTTGGGATTTTTGTTGGTTTTTGGTTTTTTTTATAAAATAAGGAAACCAGTTTATCTATAATCTAGTGAATAACTGTCAAAAAGAACTCAAAGGGGAAGAATGTTATATAATTTAGGTATTGAATACACTCACTTTGGAACTTGGAGCAAGTGTTTTCCTGAATCACTACAGTGATTCTTCACCACCTAAACACATAGATCAAAACATTCCTTATTTTACCAAAAGTTGTGGCTAAGGGATTCATGATATCTTAAAGTACTCTACATGTAACAAAAATTGTAATCTTCTAGCTCTTTCAGTTCTGCTCACAGTCTAGAAATACAAGTTCTAATATTTCAAAACCTAGACATCAAACAAAATAATGTTAATGTTTTCTAAGCTTTCTTCAAGCAAATTCAGAGACTAAGTATCTCCATATTTTGAAGATATTTATCTCTGTGCTGATTCCTAGCTCCTATGTGCTAAGTTTGTTAGGTATAAATAAATATTTATGAACCTTCAGAATTTTTTCCATGGCAGTGTCTCTGTTTTTGTTTTGATCTCAAGAAGTATAAAATCCTGCACTGTAAAAAGTATGCTAGAACATGCAGATTAGAGCTAAAAAATATTTACATTTTTTAAAAGAAATGGGTATAATTTGATGAAATGAAGCAAAATTAAAACCTAATATCTGGCAGTATTTCTTATTCTGTGGTTTTATTAGTCTATATAGCTTTCTCTTGGATGAAGATGTAAATTCTTAGTAATTTTCTGCATTAAAAAAGGTTCTTCTTTCAGGAACCTTATTATTGTGTTTGGAGATTACAAACACTATACACTGATGTCTTATGTCTGTCTGACTCTAATTTTTCTTTAGAATTAGATTTGAAATATCTGGAGCCATAAAAATGGGACTCATATTTGCAATGCACAATTGAGATCCTGTTTTAAATGTATTTTTTATTTTTAGCATAATTTTTTTTCCTAGTCCAGATACTTTAATGTTGGAAAAAGGAACTTCTGAGTAGATAGGGAAGAAAATTTTCTTTACCATGATAGCGTTCAAACACTGGAGCAGATTTCCCATGTGTAGTGTGGATTCTCTATTCTTGGAGATACTCAGTTCCCTGGGTCTGAATGCACTGGGCAGATTGTAACCAGCAGGCCAAGGGAGGTGATCCTTCACTTCTTCCCAGCCTTCATGAGAGCACAGGCAGGTCTTGAAAATCTCCAGGGAAGGAGACTCCACAACCTCTCTGGGGAGCCCGTTCCAGTGCTCTGTGACCCTTGCAGTAAAGAAGTTCCTCCTCATGTTGAGGTGGAAATAGGCATTTAGAATTGCTTGTTTTGTGATCTGCTTTTGGGGCATATGAAAATTAGTTGTTTGTCTCAGTTGTGTATGATCATTTCTGGATACAAATATGGCCTTCTGTGGCTGGATGTGGAGGGTATAACTTCTTGCTGAGTATACTGACAAGAGGATTGAACGTTGTCAAAGTAAATGGATTCCAGAAAACTCCTTGTGGCAAGTAGACGTTAATAAAAAAATGCGTGCAGCGTGTGATGTGGGCTTATGTAAGCTTAAAATTATTCTCAAACAAGAAAAAATTGCTTTCTAGAAACTCCACAGTACTGAAAACATACTGCTGCTCAGCTGATAATAAGCACTTTCTGGAAAAGTGCAATCATAATGTTTATGTGCAGATAAACAGAACTTACATCTCTTGCCATAATGACATTTGGTGGTTGCTAAAGTGTTAAAGCTAAAAGCAAAAGTTCTTGGACTCTGTTATGTACAAAACAACCTCAACAATCAAAAAATATGACATTCTAAAAGATCTTTCTAAAAATCTTGTCAAGTTGAAAAGCCAAAGAGAGCAGGCAGAAATGTACAGAAATAGCATAATGAAACAGTGGCTGACTTTTGTTCTGAGCAGAGACTTAATAAATTGTATGGCTTCCTCATCACTAAATCAAAGGATGAAAACTTTTGGGGTGATAGGTTGACTAGGATGGTCAGAATATCACAGCACTGAAAGTAAAAAAAAAAAAAATAAAAAAAAAATCCTATTTTAATGCAAAATGATGACATTTTGGTCAGCCTATCAATTGTCAAGGCATTCTTTACTTGGTTGTATTTAATTTTCAAAGGAGAAGAACTGTAATTCCTCTTCTATAAACATAAATTCAGCCTTATGTATTACTGAATCCTGCTGGGAACATTGACATGATTGTCACAAATTCAACGGTCACAGCCTCTTTAAGAAAAATCAGGTGGGCGAAAGTCAAGAGGGAACACTAAAAAATAGCATTTCTTGTTGCTGTGTTAGTGACCTCTTGAAAGAAAATGAACATTTTTAAGAGATTACTGATAGAGAAATATGAAGCAAGTAATCAGTATAAAGTTATTTTCTGATGTTTGCAGAAGACCATCGTTAGATCACACTAGAAAACAAGATGGTGAACTCGGGATCTATGATAGAGCACTTCAGTCTGGATGAAATATGTTAAAATGACAACTTCTTGAGCAACAACAAAAAAGACTATTGAACATAGAGATTTATGCTTAAATTAACAGTTTATAATTGTGGCTTGTTTAATAATATTAATAATATCCAGGACAAGAGGAAATGGCCAGAAGTTGCACCACAGGAAGTTCAGCTTAGATATTAGGAAGAATTTCTTTACTGAAAGAATAGTTAAGCATTGGAACGGGCTGCCCAGGCAAGTGGTGGAGTCAAAAGAGTGCATGTGGTGCTTCTAGTAGTCATGGAGGTGTTGGGTAGAACGTTGGACTTGATGAACTTGGAGGTCTTTCCCAACCTTAATGATTCTACAGTTTTTTTGATTACTCCATATGCTGACCTCTCCAGGCTCCCCTGATTATAAAAAGGAGAAAGGGATAACAACTGGTGGAAATCAGGTGGGAATGTTGGAACAACATAACAAGGTCCTGAGCAACCTGATGTGATTAGTGCTGCTCTGGGCAGAGATTAGTGCTAGGCAACCTCTGGAGGTCCTTCCCCAACTAAATTATCCTGCGATTCTAGGATGGTAAGAGAAAGGAGAATAGAAATAAGATGTGTTCAAGTATTTGAGGAACCAAAGGAAATCTAACAGTGATACTAGCTCATTGTTAAGAGGAAATAGTATTGTCAGTAACAACATATAAACAATACAAGTGTTGGTTTTAATGTTGTACTTTCTGTGTCTGTTTTGGGGGAAGAACTGACATAAGAAGTTTCTGCGATAACTGGTGAGGATGATGGTTAGGTATATTTAGAACAAGCTTTTCTAAATAATTTTGTGTTCAATTTTTCATACAAATTGGTCAAAAACCCTCGTGGCTGTGTGTCATGAATTTTAATGCATGGGACCATTGAAGAACTTCAGAGGAACCAGAAGGAAGTCAACACTGCAGCAGTAAGTTAAAAGAGTATAAAGGATAGTTTGAGTTGATATAGGCTGAAGTGAGTCCTACACAAAGGAGCATATGGTAATTGTTTTAACTAATAATGAGCAGACGGGGGAAGAAAAAAAATACCAATGTGGATTTATGAAAAATTACCTCATGCCAAACTTGTCTTGCTTTGATGAAATTGTACTTTCTGTTGAGAAAAAAATAAAATATAACTTGAGTTAGTTTTGAAGTAATCTCTCATAAGGTGTTTGCCTTGCAAATGTTAGAGAATTTTAAGTAACAACAACAGAAAAAAATGGCTCTAGCACAGAGTGATCCTGATTAGTGAGAGAACAGCATGTCTTAATACATTTCAGAGTCCTCTCTCTGGATCATACTCACGTCTTCTGGAAAGCTGTGCTCCTAAAAGGGACGATAATTTGGTAGATAATTAGCCTGTCATCATAGAATCCTAGAATGGCTTAGGCTGGAAAGGACCTTAGAGATCACCTAATCCAACTTCCCCACCATGGGCAGGGATGCCTCTCAACTTGACTAGGTTGCTCAAGGCCTCATCTAACCTGGCTTTCAACACCTCCAGGGAGGGGGCATCCATAACCCCCCTGGGCAGTCCATTCCAGAGTCTCACCACCCTCGTACTGAAGAACTTTTTCCCAAGATCCAATCTAAACCTATTTTCCATCAGTTTAAAGCCATTTCCCCTCATCCCATCACTTCTGAAGAGTCCCTCTCCAGCCTTCCTGTAGGATCCCTTCAGGTATTGGAAGGCAGTTATAAGGTCGCCCCAGAGTCTTGTCTTCTCTAGGCTGAACAATCCCAGCTCCCTCAGCCTATCCTTGTAGCAGAGGTGCTCCAGCCCCTGGATCATCTTTGTGGCCCTCCTCTGGACTCATTCCAACAAATGTATCTCCCTCTTATGGTGGGGAGTCAAGGTGGGATCTCCCAAGAGCAGAGTAAAGGTGGAGAATCACCTCTCAATCTGCTGGCCACACTCCTCTTGATGCACCCTAGGATACGGTTGGCCTTCTGAGCCACATGAGCATACTGTCAGCTCATGTTGAGCTTCTCATCACCGTGTGATGCTGCACTCAAAAAATTCTTGGATGGATAGGCTGATAAATAGGGGAATTTCTAGAAGAAATTCCTTGCTTGGTTCTGGTGCCTATATCAGAAGATATTCATAAATCCCCAAGTTTTCAGAGAACATCTATAAAATAAAAATAATAGCTAAAACACAATAAAAATATCAAATTTCAAAAATTCTGTTCCAACCCCTAGACAGATGATGGTGAAATGTTGTTACCTGAGCTATAAAAAAAAGCCCCTTTTGATAACCACTTCAGACTACAAAGAAAAATATCAAGAATAGTTCAAAGTGGAAGCTAGACAATATAAGTCTAGAAATAGGGTATAAAATTTTACCAGCAGGGATATTTAATAGAAAATTTACTGAAACTGTCATTAAATTCTACCTTAGTAGCAAGTCAAAAGAAAATGTTTTTCTAATGTTATGTTGTAGGTTAAAGAAGATGCAATTTGGGGCAGTCCTTTGGCATGTCAGGTGTGAGAGGTCACCCTAGGTACTCAAAATTATTTGGTCCAACCTTATCTATAAGTCAGCTGAAATATGTTTTTACAGGTAAATGGAAGTGTTATCATTTACAGTATGAAAGAATGAAAAATTACATTTAAAAAAACCATCAGAAAACCTTTCTCAGGTAATGGAGAAAGCTACTTATTGTCTTAAACTGAGGAAAAGTTATTCGCCTGGAATTTGCATGAAGAAAAATTGTAGTGGATATTAACAATGCATTGTACACAGAATAAATTAATTGCAAACAAACAAACAAAACAAAAAAAAGAAGAAAGAATTGAATGACTCTGCCCTGATTTTTGAGGACAGTCTAGAGACAGGCAATTGTCTTTTAAGAGACAATATTTGGCATTTTCGGGAAATAGAATATTTTTCATTCTCAACTAGAAAATATGTTCATGTGAAGCTTTTTACTGGGGGAAGATTACAAGGAAATAGTATTCCAAATCACATTAGTTTGCAGAGAGAGGAAGGAATTATATACATTTATTTTTATACTTTGCTCTTAAATTAAAATAGAAATAATCTTGTTAAATGTTTGAACACCAGTTCCTTAAATCGTGTAAAAACGATAGACCCCGATTTCATCATTATCAATTTTCTAGCTTTTGTACTGTGAAGAAAAGTTTTTCTCTATACCCCAAGACATCAGAGTTGTAAAAGATGCTTTTTGCAGCTATTAAGACATGGAAATCTAGCTGATGTCATGGTGTTGGGTCATAGGCTGGACTTGATTATTTTGGAGGTCTATTCCAGCCTCAACAATTCTCTGATTCTGTGAAATACCCTCTAAGGAAATTTGTCCTTGTGCTTTTCAACTGCATCTGAGCCCAGCTGGCCAGGACTCTAAGGAAGTACTTACATTAGCATTTTATATCAGATCTGGAGTGTGGTTTTCAAATAAATACAACTGTTGACCCCACTTAGTATGCCTTGGTTCTTACCAAGGAGAGGTGATGAAGTGCATGACCTGTCTTCTGCAAGAACTGAGAGCTGTGTATGCTCCAGGAACAGAGCTAACTCTAGAAACTGGTGCTCACCCACAGGACCAGCTTACAGGTAACTGTAAGATGTGGTGGACACTGAGTCCTCAATACCGTTTGTTTAGCTAGGCTAAAGCTTTTATTTTTTTGCTCACTGATGGTTTGTATAGCCTGACAGAACTACAAGGACATAGCAGATCCTTGTTCCTTTTCTGTGTCAGGAACAGCATAAACTGCTGAGGAGGAAAGGATGATGCCTTCTGCTATCATCTGTGCCTGGTAAATACTGGTCCTGAACAGCTGTTGGGCTTCTCTGATTTTGCTCCTGCAGCTTTAGAGGCCCCGTAAGTCATCTTGCAACCAGAATCCCAAATATTTACAGGGCTGGGACGTGAGACGGTACAGGTGGAGTTATCATACAGAGCTTATCCAATTGTGCATCTGAGGTCTTCCACACTCTTACTCTGGGCCTTACAAACTTTTATTGAAACTGCTCTTCTGTAAAAGTTGAAAACAATCTATTTCAAAAGCCTAAAATCTTCAGGTCGGAAGAAGCAACTATGACATTTACTTTGACATCCAATTAAAACTCGGGCCAAAATTTTTCATCTACTGTACATCTTTGTACAGCCTAGTAATTTATGGCTAAGCTAGACCCTAACTTTATAAAAAACATCCATTTTTGATTTAAAATGTTCTACAGAGTATCCAGCATACCCTTAAGTGAGGTGTTCCATTGATTAATTGCACTCACTCTTAAAATATTTCCAGTCAGACTTTGCTTAGCTTCAGACTCCAGTCATTCATCTTTGTGCCTTTGTCTGTCAAGGAGCTGCTTGCCAGTGAAAAATCTTTTAATACATAGGTACTTACAAATTGAGACTGTGCTGCCCTTGGGAAAATAGTTCAGTAAAAGTGACAGGCATTTTCAAAACCCTTTAAAAGAAAAGGAACCAGGATTTAAAACATCACATTGTTTTCAATTCTTTCCAATTTCAGGGGAATCACAAGGAAAGAAGTGATATTTTTTTTGTTCTTCCTGTATTATACAGTTATAGTGAACGTGGAAGAGATGGAGAGAACTTTTTTACTAAACTGTAGCCATGAGCTGAACTGAAGCATTCCTTTTTCTTACATCATGGGTGTCATCCTATTCAGAGGTACAATGTCATTTTGGTGGTGTGGTTTTGTTTTGTTTTGGTTTTTTTTTGTTTTATTTAAATCAGCTGTGTCTCAGATCCAACTGCTCCTATTGCAGTTGCCACTAACTAAAAAAAAGCTTTAGCTTTTGTTTTCCTGAATTATAAAATTAAAAGAACCTAATAGGAAGTGTAGAGAAGGTGGAGCCAGACTCTTCAGACTGAGGTGTACAATGGTAGGACAAGAGGTGATGGACATAGAATCATGGAATGGTTTGGGTTGGATGGGACCATTAAGATCATCTTGTTCCAACCCCTCTGCAGTGTGCAGGGACATCTTTAACTAGATCAGGTTGCTCAGAGCCCTGTCCAACCTGACTTTGAACACATGCAGTGGTAGAGAAGCCACAACTTCCCTGGGCAACCTGTTCCAGTGTCTCACCACACTCATGGTGTAGAATTTCTTCCTAATTTCTAATCTAACTCTACCTTCTTCCCATTTGAAGCCATTGTTCCTTGTCCTTTACAACCCTTGTAAAAACTCCCTCCCCAGATTTTTTGTAGGCACTCTTCAGATACTGGAAGGCTACAATAAGGTCTCCCTGAAGCCTTCTCTTCTCTAGGCTGAACAACCCCAAATCTTTCAGCCTGTCCTCGTGGGAAGGGTGTTCCAGCCCTCTGATCATCTTTGTGGCCCTCCTCTGGACCCACTCCAACAAGTCCATGTCCTTCCTGTACTGAGGGCTCCAGAGCTTGATGCAGTATGGTAGATGAGGTCTGACCAGAGCGGTAGAATCACCTTTGTCAATCTGGTGACCACACTTCTTTTGATGCAGCCCAGGATGCGCTTGGCCTTCTGGGCTGCAAGCACACACTGCCTGCTCATGTCCAGCTTCTCATCTACCAGCACCCCCAAGTCCTTTTTTGCAGGGCTGCTTTCTATTGCCTCTTCTCCAAGCTTGTATTGATAGTGGGGATTGTTCTGGTGGCCCAGTATAGGACTTGCTCTTGTTGAACCTTATGATGTTTACCTGGGCCTACCTCTCCAGCTTGTACAGGTCCCTCTGGATGACATCCCATCCCTCTGGTGTATGGACAGCACCACTCAGCTTGGTGTCATCCGTGAACTTTCTGATGGTGCACTTGATCCTGCTGTCTACGTCATTGATAAAAATGTTAAACGAGACAGGCCCCCCAGTATGGACCCCTGAGGGACACCACTTGTCACTGCTCTCCATCTTTTGATGCAACCCAGGACACAGTTGGCAAAATTTGACTGTACATGGCCTAGAGCTACCTAATCTAGAAACCCCTGTATTAAAGCAGGGAGTTGACCTGCATGAGCTACAGTGTTCCCTTCCACCCTGTTTTCCTCTTTGAAGGAAGGAACTCCACAGATGGAGTTACATCAGTTTTTCGACCTTCCTCTCATTGAGAGAAGCTCACAAGGGCTCCCCCCTCCATGTGGTTGAGGACTTGTGTGGTGAAACTTGTTGGAAAATGGTGTCTTTAAGGTTTGGAGAAGAACCCCACAAACAAATTGCCGGAGAATTTGTTTGCAAGGAGGCTCAAACTAGACATCAGGTCCCCATTTAACCTGTCACCTAAGCTCATGCTGTATGTTAAAGAGCGCTTTACTGAACTGGAAATGTAAGTTGGCAGCTTTATTGACATGAAATGATGAACTATCTATGCACGGTCTGTCTTGCTGGCTACTAAATGTCATCTTCACAATTTGGTCTTTTGACAGACAGTCACATTTGGGTTGATGGTGATGCCTAAAATTAATTCCACTGCTTTTTGGTAATGAGTAAATTGAGGCATGGTGTTTTGCTTTTATTGAAAATAACACAGAAGGACACTAACAATCAGGAAAGAGGACTCATTTTTATTCACTTGCAGTTTGTCTCCGGGTTCTCGAGCCGTTACAAAATATTGCCTCTATCAGACAAGCCAATGGATGAGCAATGCAAATTAATAGCTAAGAGAAAATGAATCTCTCATTCTAGCAGTGTATCGTGTCACAAAATTTAAACAAGTATTATTCTATTACCCAATTCATTCCTTTTAATCAAACAAAGGATATGCCTGTCTTTGTAATTTTTCTAAAAATAAAGCTTGAAGTCTGGAAATTTTTAAGGCAGGGAAGCAAGGCTGTCAGCACTCAAATTCAAATTTTTTCTAAGATTATACTCTTTGATATGCATCTGATAAAAATAAACTTGTTACATAAGGTCCTGGTTCAGCAAAGACATTAACTACATGCTTAACTTTTAGGCATATAAGTGAACTATGTGGTATTCCTTAAGTACACGTCTTAATTCAGAATAACTGAATGTGAAGAATCATTGTCACTGTTAGTAACTACATTTCAGCTCTACTGATCAATAACAGTATATCTGGTAGATTGGCTGGTTGGTTTGAGTGCTTGTTTTAGCAAGATCAAATATTTCAGTAGCTACAGACCTATAGTAAACATTTTCAATTCCCTAGGTAACATCAATGGTCATACAATCAAGATATTTGATCAACTGTGGTCACTAAAAAATCCAGCAGATTTCAACTCTTTAGTTCCATGACCTCTTAATTTTCCTTTGTTGTCTCTATAAATGTGCAGTTATGAATTGTTTCAGTTAATTATTGCAAAACTCCTCTTTTCTATTCATCTGGTTTTTCTCACAATCTTCTCAAGATAACTGTGACTAAACCTAAGCCAGTATTTTCATCTAAATTCTTCTCTTTGTCCCTTTTATATTATCATTTTTAACATCTTTCTTGTACACAGTATTTGCTTGTTTGTATATGGGAACAAAGCTGTAGTGATTTTTTTGTGAAAGAGATTTTTCTGCTTTCTTGTAGTAGTCCCAGTTGAAAAAGATCTCAAAAAATCGCAATGCTTATCATTTTCTACTATGTTTTGTATATGATGGCAGTGTGTGGTTCCTTTTTCTGTTACTGTGGTTTGATTTTTGCCTGAATCTGCTTCATAAAAAGAGAAGCTGAAGACCGTATGGTGGTTCTAACCAATTCTGGTGCGGGGCAGGGGGGGGTATAGCTTTGTTTTCTTTTTACACAGAATGATCTTCCAGCTTTCTGACTAGGAAATATTTTGATTTGAATTACCATGTCTTGTCATAAATAAACTGGTCAAAGTATGGTAATGCACATGTGTGGTTTGGAGGCCTGGCAAGCAATTTAGGAACTGAAGTTTTTCATACAGATAGTTTGAAGTGTATCTGAAGTAATTTGTATTCTGCTCTGCAATGGCATCTAATTCTCTGATAGCAACTTGTGTATTTTGCCATAGGAGCCATTAAATTCCATGGCAATATCAATTATTTTTTTAATTGCTAAGTAATGCACTACTTTTTCCTCACTTCTGCCCCTTGCAAAGACACAAAATATGATTCATTACTGAAAATAATCACCAAATCTTATGTTGGATTAATATTTTAAACGATTATTTTCATGTGCTCTCCAGGCAGTATGGCCCTGTAGCTTCCTTTGATCACTGAGCTCTCACACAATCCCTCTCTGAACCTGCTTTTCCCCACGTGTCACAGAGAGACTAAGCTTGCAGCCTGTTAGAGCAGCTTTTTCTTCTTCATCATTTCCACAAGTCTGTACTACTGCTCTGTTCATTTGTTTTGAGCATGTGGTGGAATGTGCGAAGTAAGAATTTCTGTGGGATATCTCAAGTTGTGTGGCTGAAACTATTGGCCAATGTTTCGAGCTCTCCCTGTTCCCTCTGCATATTGAGAAGATAATTGTGAAGATAAAACATTAACTTTTGCAACTTTTTAGTATGCTTATGGTGAAAATGAAGTTTCTCATCAGCAGAGCAATGATGTAGCTCTGAACCTATCTTAATAAAATCAGTCAGACCTGTAATAGCAAGGGACTAGATTCTGATTTGAGAGGTGGTGTCCAGTTTACATTCTGGCCAAATAGTGAAATCCCAAGTCATCATAACAAAAATGGAAAGAGGCAAGAAAAGGCACCATTCAGAGCTGTCATTTTAGCAAATACATGCAGAGCACACTTACCCATTTGTGCTACAAATTTAGTCTCTTCACTGCTATTTAGCTTCCTTGTTGCCAGTTGATTTCAGTGTGTGTTTATAAGAAGAGGAGCAATCCAATGTTATGGGACTTGTTTTTTGATGAAAGAAGTTCTGGTGTATCATTTTGTGACAGAAGATGAATTATGAAAGGAAATGTTTAGGATCTTTAAATTGAGAATACCCTTTTTACATACTGAAGTGCATGCTAAAAGTAGATTCTTGAACATTTTATGCTTTTGGTCTTTTTCATAATGTTAATTTTTGTCTTTTCAAATCTTTTCAAGACTTTGTATAGCTCATGATGTCACTGCTTTTTCCATTCCGTATTATGATAGGTTTCTCAAGACTAATTTCCCTTGAACTTCACCCAGGTATATGGAACCAATTGTGGAGTCTAGAATTTCTTCTTTAATGGAAGAGAATTTTACTGACATGTAATACAGTAGTGTAGAAAGCTTACTTCTGTAGAAGAAATGTGATGAGAGATCCTAACTTTATATACATCTTGCATATCACATGTAAAGACTCAACATCAGTGAATTTGAAGTCATTTGAGTAGTCTTGGTAAATGACCTGAACACATGGTTCTGTGGTTTTACTAAAGCAAATTCATGAAAATATGGAATAAAGAAGAGAGTTTACTTCTAGCTGCCCCACAAGTGGGACTACTGGATTATTTGTTGTACCTATGTCGCAGAAACTGTAGGATTTGAATATTACATGTATTAGAAGATCTTGAAATGTAAATGTGAAAATGGTCTGGGAGCATTTTGGGACTTTTTTTTTTTTTTTTTCATGTTCTTTCTTCAGCTTGGTTTCTCTGAGATCAAATAGATTTAGAGAACTTGATTTGTATGCAGACAGTTGATGTATAATGTTACTAACCTTCTCTGATGTAGCAGACAAAACATAATGTCATCTCTTGTTCAGGTACAAAAATTCAAAGGTGTGTATGGGGAGACATCTCCTTTCTTTGTGAAGGCCCCACTGCATTTTCCTGAGTTGTGGCTTCTTTGGTCTTACTGGAAATCTTCTGAATGACAGGTGAAGCACAGGTGATTGGAGCCTGGTGTGGGAAGTGTTGAACAACCTTCTCTTGCCCATCTTCTATGAAGGGACATGAGGACATTTGGTGCTCCTCTGGGCGTCACACCCCATGTTAATCCTTTAGGACTGTTTGCTGTGATGCCACCGATGGGTAGAGATGAAGTCTGAAATTAGAAAGGGGTGTTCCAGTTTGCTTGTCCGTTTCCAAGCCTTTCTTTCATAACTGGTGTGACAGCACAGGAGGTACATTGCACCTTGTGCTCCTTTTTACAGTGTTTAGGGGCTTTTAAAATCCAAGTTGCAGTGGTTTTTCTCTGTATTACTTTCTAATGGTATCAAATGAAGAAAACTGTCTAGAACAACTGTCTTATAGATGAGAACTTCCCAACCAGTGAATTATGTACTCGATGACGGGAAGATTTCACTGTCTCATTTCCTCTCAGTTTTCATCACTGGCCATTAAAACAAGCATGTGGTAACTAAGGCAGGAGGGTTAGGTAGGTATTGCTGCCCTTCTTACAGTAAAAACAGAGTACAAAAAGGGCTCTGTTAGCAAGTAAAAAGACTAAATAAGGAAAAGCAACTCACTAGCAAACCTTAGAAAAGATAATGGATTTTCTTCCAAAGACTCCCAGGTGTTTCTTAGTAAGTTATTTTATGATGTATACCTTTGCTGCAAATATAGTCAACTTGGAAAAGTAATATTAGCTTCCTACTGACTGCTTAGGTACCCGAATGGTTTTATTGCTATCCATTATTTTTACCTTTTATTTGCTTTTATGGTGGTGTTTTTAGGATAGCCAGAACGATAGCTTTAAGGTTGACAGAAAATCTACTGGATATGATATAATTTCTTTCCACTAAGTTTCTAACTAATTTTTACTTAATTAAATGAAGTGAGATGATGTGATTTCCCTAGTGAAAAATCTACTGTCATTGTAAATAGTAAATACACGCTTAAAAATACATGCAAAAATTCTTACCAAATTTGTTACATTACTGTAGACTAAATCTGTTTTATAGAATTAATTTCTGATAAACAAGCTTTGTCAGCTCCTTACTTATTTAGAGCGGGCAACTTTATTCTCTTTGCATTGACTTTGCTTTTTCATATTAGCTTTGATTGCTTAGATATTTTTATTTATCTTGAGAAAAAGACAACATATGTTTAAATACAGTATTTTTATTACTTTGCTTTGTTGATTTCTTGCAAAGCAGGCTAAAGAATGCATTTGTTCTGACAGAAACATACTTTGTCTGTTGTGACATTTGAATATTCTCTGATAAAGTGAATGAAAAGATTGTGTATCTTTTTCCTCCTTCCTGCTTTCAGTATTAGTTTATGGGAATCTAATTTAATTTCTGTTATTTTACCAAAAATCTCACTGTTTGTAACCAGGGATTTACCTGGGGTGACTCTTGACACTAAAGTGACAAGTTACGATAATGTCCTAGTAAAAGAAGTCTTTACTGATGTGTATACTTAAGAATTTTTGAGTATTTACTTTACATTCTTCTAGTTCAAGAAAGCAAAAGACAATACACATACTACAGTTCTTATGTAAAACTATTTTAAAAGGTTTTTTTTAAAAATTAGATCTCTCTGTACCCCCACAAAGTTTACTGTACGTTCACTTTTCTTAAATGTTGTTAAAATTATTTGGATTTAAATAATTAGATATGAATCAATGTAAATAACAACATGATGTTTTACTGTCAGCTAACTCTGATGGCCATTTCTAACCCAAAGAATTTAGAAAGATTTTAATCATACTTGTTTTCTAAAAAGTACTGTGTAAATACTAACTTTAGGAAAACAAGATGTATAGATTCAGCTGCTTATATATTTATACATTTTTCATGTATGAAAATGTTAATATTGATCATGATTTTTCTCTTCATAACAGTAATCCAGTTTTTACATTGATAAAATACATTTGTGATTTTTACTCAGTCGTTTTCAAGTGGTAGGTTATGTCACCCTGATTCAAACACTCTGTTTTCAGTGCCATAGCTTAATACTTTTGGTGGAAGGTTTCCTTTTCTGATATCAAAGATACAAAAAAATATTCCTTTGGCAATCAACATTTTCTTTCTTTGCAAACAAGATAAGTCCTGGTTTTGCTGTCCTTCTTTTTAATAATCAGCAAAACTTTGAAGTGAAGAGTATTTTTAACTGAATATGAAGTGAGGAGTGTTTCATTTATCCTTGTTTGTCTGCAATACTTGGTTAAGGTGTACTTGGTGGAATGCCTTCAATTTCACCGTCCTAAAAAAAGAATATATTTTTATGTGTCTAGAATTCAGTAGTACCTCAGAATAAAAACATGTCTGCAACCCCATGGCTTTCCTCATGATAACATTGTACCTCTGAAAGATGCCGGCTACTCATTTATGTTAAAATACTTAGCTCAGTTTATTCTTTTTGCTTAATGCACAGTTCTCTGTATTATTAGGCAGTGTTGATTATTCTCTTACTTGTGCTGTCAGCAGTGTCAAAAATAAATTTACTATCAAATATCATAAAATCCTTGCTTTGTTGTACCAATAACATGGTCCACTATGCAGGATTTTGCAACAGATGCTTCAAACCTACATCTCCCCTTTTTTATTTTTCATTGTAAGTAGTCATGTTTTCTACTTTCTCCTGCATGTCATCTCATCATGGATAACTAAGTATTCTTTTCTATTCGGTTATCTTAATTTGCCCCTAAAACCAAAGAATTTATTATACCTTCTCTGCTTTTGCAGGTTCCAGAGAAGAAGGTATTTTTGTTCAGAAAAGAACGTATTGCTTGACTTAATGCACAGAGCACTGTAAATGTTTATAATTTTTTTTTTTTTCACTTAAATTAAAATGGCCTTCTGCAGGGGAAATTGAGAGTGAACATAGCCTCATGGGAAGGCCAACTTCTATCTTTGTACACAGCCTGAGAACCATCCACTTCCTCTTACCCGTAACAGATTTCCCAGTAGAGTGAAAGGAAAGTTCTTAAGATGATGAAATAAATAATAATATTTAAATGTGCTGTTGGTACGCAGTGTAAATGTCTCGGTGAGACTGAATGTCACAAAGAGCTGGAAAGCCAATTTTAGAGCTTCTCTTTATTGTCTTTTTCTTTCCTGGCATTCCTAGCGTTTTCTTTCCAGTTCATCCTCTGTTTCTCATTTACTTTTTCCTTCTGTGTTTTATTGCTTTTGAGAACTCCCAGCTGATCCTCGTGTGCTTCAGTTCCACTTCCTCTCACAACTGCTTTCCTAAACAGGATCATTGAACAGTTAATGCTGGCACTTAAAATGAGTGAACAGCCCAATTAGATTAACCAAGGGTAGGGAAATTCACGTCTCAGACTTTTATTTTCTGCCAAGTCAGGAAGACAAAAGAACATCAAACAGATCCCAAGTTCTGCCAGCATAGCAGTGCAACATATAATTGGGGCCGTAATGTCCTTGCTGGTGATGATGTTGCTGGTTTTTGCCCTTAGAGGATAAGGGCATTTTCTGTTTGCTGGGGTAGAATTCAATAGAGGAGCTGAGAGACTTTCACAGATTCAACCTTGTAGCTTTTGGGTGTAAACAAATAGAGATAACTATTTAAGAATTCCTGGGAGTAAAGAACAGTAACCATCCCTTCTGATCTAAAACCCCATCATTTTGAAGATGTTCACTAATTTATCTTACCTATATATCCATCCTTTCTCTGGATCAAGTATTTTCATTTTTGCTCCTGAGTAACATTGGAGAGAGAGTGGAGTCATGGTGTTTGGTCTGAAAAGATAATAATTGGATATTATTTAGCCAATGTGGCTGATACAGAAGGAAGGTGACTTTTTCAGCCAAGAAGTGTGGATTTTCTTTTTTCTCCTAGCTTTCCTGATCAAGCTTTCTTCCTTTAGTCCCTCCCTCAGTGAAGGACATGGCACAAGTTATTGCAGTCCCACAAAAATGCAAAGTCACTTTACAGGTTTTTATTTATTTATTTGTGTGTCCTTTGCAACGAGGCAAAAGTTCAGAGATAGTGAGAATATACGACCTTAGTGCAGACTGCTGTTTCTGTCAGCATGCCAAACACTGATATCTAACATTGTCTTCCATTTGCTCAGACCAATTTATAAGTAATCTTCTCAAAGTTTAACTCCCTCACTGTAATTGGCATAAATTTCAGAATCAATAGTCCTGAAAAAAATGTTTCCCATTGGACATATTCAGAGTTTTTATATATATATATTTATAGCTATCTATGTTTAATTTGAAGGGGTTTTTTTTTTTTACAGGACAGGATGCTATGTGAGTAATTTAAAATTTTCCTTCCTACACCTCAATTTCATTTTTGAAATGTGCCATTGAAACTTGTCTGCAGTAATAATTTCTTACTGGCATAATACTTAATTCTTAGGAATACTTCTGGAAGTTTGCATCACTTTATAGTGCCTAAACAGACCTTAACAGACTTTTGAACTAGAATTCCTATAAAGTGATTTCTAAAGGTTTTATTAGTTTGCCTTCAATAAATTTCAATTTTAACTATTTGTCAAACCTAAAGACAAATTTCTAGTATGAGTTTCTCAGTAAGAGTATAGTTTCACATTGCTTTAGTCACTGTTTAACAAAACATGTCACTGGTTATTCATCATGAAAGAAGCCTTCCAGCCTGCTGGTGATGTTGCATTAGCAGATATCCTGGGTTCTTTGTTAAAACTTTTCCGTAGAGCTTTGTACCTGGAACAATATTTAACTCCTCAAGTTCCTCCTCCATTAATTCCTCAAAAGCTCTTGCCAATCTTTCCACACACCTGTTTAGCGTGGAATTAAATTACTAAAAAAGGGATGCTGCTAATTTCTAATCCTAATTTCTATATGCAGTCAGTGCAGAAACAGAGTGAGAGACTACCCCTGCCCTCTAGAGACCAAGATCAGCCCCTGAGTTAGGAGTTGCCTTCAAGAAAACCCTTTCTCCATCAACTACAGAAGAAAGCTAGAGAAACAAAAATAGCTGGTGTGACTAGTCTGGATTTCTAATTTATTAGGAGGTTTTAATTATATAAACACGTTGGAGATTTTCTGTCATATAAATTTACCTTCCATCTAAAAAACCTTTTCATCCTTATTTTTTGGCTTTTTTTAGCTTGTAGTCAAAATATCTTCTAAGTGAGTGTCTCAATTAATACTGGAATGTCACTGAAAACTGTTTCCACATTTGGTTTTGAGAAAAATGCAGATTATTTGCAAGAGAGGCATTAAAACACTACATAGCCTCTTACTGCGTGTTGTTCTTTATAAAGGAATTTGCAAGGAGCTTGGCACTCTTTCCAGCTTGCACACCCCGTTGATAGTATTTATTTTAAAACAGCCCTAAAAGTTCCACTTTAAATGAAAGCTGTTTGACACATCCTGAACACGTACCTTGTAGACCCCTGCTCAGTATTATTTGATAAAGATCAGCCATCACTTGCACATAAAACCTGAATTTTCTACAGTAAGTTAGATATATTGTATTTTTAATACAACTAACTAGGTTTTCCATACTTGCTGTCACTTATTCTATAGAAATATATATCTGTGTGGTTTGTTTACATTACAAATTTTAGCTTTTGATCATGGAATATGTTGTTCTTCTGATTCACTTAAAATGGTATGTCTTAAATACAAGCTACTGAGTTTTACTCTTTGTACTATGAAGTTTTATTAAAAGTTTTCTCTTACTGAAATGAGCATGCTATGATATATATTTTGAATTGCTGCTCTATTTCCCATATCAAAACCTTCTCTTTAAAAGCATACCAATTTTTGGTTTGTTTTGTTGAATAACTCAAGGAAATAACTATATCCCTGTACGTTCAGTATTAGAGTCTTTTTTTGTCTTTGTGTTGACTCTAATATTTGTTTGTAGTTGAAAAAGGCTGGAATTTCTGATTGAAAGTGTGATTTTTCAGAACTGCTATTTGTTTTATTTATCTTTAATCAGTATTTTTTGTTTGCTTATGATTGTGCTCTTTATTCTCTGGCATGCTGCACTTTTACGTATGGATGTTTCCATTCTTCTCATATATTTTATCAGTTTTATTTTCATGTGCCTTTTAAGCCCACACTTTACCTGCCAAGAGAAGTTTATTTCTGAAAGTAACCTTGCTATATTCACATTCAATTTTGTCATAAATAAATTACATTTCCAGTTAATCCACATTGATGTGATTTAGCTGCATGACTTAGTTGCTTCCATAACTTGGAGTCTTTATAGTCCAGCTTATTTCACATAAATGAAAATGGGTTGTTTCCTGACTATGAGCTTTCAAATATTGTTGAGTGAGTCACTCAAAAATTTAAAACAGGCCATCAGTTTTTGGAGAATACACCAGAAAAGTTATACTGTCGGAGCAAGAAGTTGTGCTGAAATTGAATGGTTCATGAAACTGGAGGAACATTACAGGAGTTGTGTGAGATTTGTCTGAATTTTTTTTTAACTTTTAAGAAAAACTGGCAATATAATTTCAGGAAGGTAAGAATGGATGTTTAATTTAAGCATTTTTGAAATTTGAAAGTTCACTGTCATTTGGAAACTGTTATTGTTTTCATTCTATTGCAGTATAGAGATGAAGTATGAAAAGTGGAAATTAAAATTAGACTTTTCAGCTAGCCCAAAATAAGATTTTGTACAGATTTACAAATTGTGTTACTTTGCAGCTATCCAGAATTAGCTCATCTTTTATAATTTGTCCTGAAAATTCTGTGACTCCATATAGTTGTTTTCTGTCAATTTACTCTTCCCACTGGTGTTAAATGGAGACCTGTCATGTTTCCTGGGATGGGATAAGAGGATGTCACCTCAGCTATCTTGGAAAAGAACTGGAAAGTAGCAAAATAGTGCCTGTGTTGAAAGATGCAAATGGAAATTTTCTGTTTTGAAGTGCTCTATTTCTGTCACCATGTAATTATCGTGTAATTAACCACAAATGAATGTCGTTAAAATGTGGACTCTCTGTTAGTGCTAATCACAGTGCAGTCAAACTTACAAGTAACATCACTTTGGTCATCTACTGGGCACTGACCTTAATGACTCCAATGAGCAAAACTGATTCTATTTTAAAACCTAGACTGTTGCTTATGAAAGTGAAGGAATTTCATCTTCAAACTGTTGATTCAGAAAAGCATATTGAGTTATAGGTATTGCCTTCGGAGGTTTCTTTCATTTTAGGAGATAACTCAAAATTGGGACTGTCATGGTTACATAGAACAATTAGTCCCTCTGATGTACTTCATGAATATAGGGAGAGGTCTTGTTAGAGTAATTCATAAAACTCACTGAATCTGAAGATTATTGCTCAGCGTTGCATTGCAAGGAGTTGAGACAAGATTTGATATTTCAGTTAGATGTATCCAAAAGTGGTCACGTTTCTTCAGTCTACTGTTGCTTTGCTTAAGTATCTACAGAATGCTGTTCTGCACATTTTAAGCTTTCTTTCTTACTACTTGTTTCTCTTACAAACTCTCTTCAAGTTGTTCCTTTTTGATCTCTTAAAAGTCTTGATGTGAATCACGGTATTAGGAAAATCTACTTCCATTCCTGAGTTTTATAGTGATGGTATAATGCAATCCTTTTCTCTGGTTTTAGCTTGTCCCTAAAGAAAATGGAGAAATGCTTCAGAGGTTATTTGGTGTATTTTTAGGATCTATTTTCTTATGAATTAATGGCTCCAGGTCCTCAGGTTATCCATGATACACCAAGACACTTTGTTTTCTGAGGAATTTGTTGAAATTCCTCTTGGTCCCTCAAGAATTTTCAGACATCTGTCTTTCTTCTTCTTTGACCTGCTTTTGCTTGGATGGCTACCCTGACCTTTTTCCATTTGCAAATCTTTCTGAAGTAGATTGGTTTTTTTGTGGTGTTGTGTATTTTTAGTTCTAAGTTAGTTTGCTACATCCAGATCAGTTCAACTTTTTTTGAGAGTGGAACATAATTAAGTGCCACGTGTTAAGAACAATTTCAGTCCATATGGACTGTGTCATGTACACTACTTGCATCAGCACTTTAATTTTGATATTTTATAACTGCTGAGTAATTAATTCTACAATCTATTTTAGAATAGAATATGTAATTCTAATTTCCATTTTTGAATGAAATGCAAGCAGAACAAAAATTCACCCAACAAACCCTTAAGAGAACTACTTTGGGTTATCTGGGCCAGGTTAGAGTATCTCAAACCAGATTTTAGAAATCCATCATTAAAATGATGAAGTTACAAAAGGTGTTACTAAATTGTAACCTTCCTTATGATCCAGGCACTCTTGAAGTGCATGGTGGGAAGACATGGTCAGACTTCTACAGAAGAGAAATCTAATACATTTTTGTTTTGTGCTTATTTTTTCAATGATTTAATTTTTTAGTGAATAGGGATAGGGAAGTAGAGGATGTTTAGATTATACATTTGGTCAGATGAAGATTATTCCTTTTGCGTTAGAGATACATCTTGTGATAGGATACAGCAAATGGAATAAAATAGGAGATACAGGAACACACCAGACATTTGCATTATCTATAGATAATGAATGAAAAAGGTTGACAGCATTTCCATTTTCTATTTCAGCTGTTTTAAGGGCTCATTTTTAAGGAGCTTTCTGTCCCATTTGGCTGACAAATACTGACGTCTGAATCTTGATGTAATCGGCATCTTCTACTCTTACTAAATCATTCATGAATGTTGCACTACTTTTAGTCTCTTTATTCTGTCAATGACTTTGTGGTAAAAATAGAAATAGAGCTTTTTGATTTCGGTCATTTGATGCATTTGCAGTTGATGCAGATCATTAGCTTTTTAAAATGCATAAGTCACGGACCCTAATTTTACAGTCTTCAGGCTTTTAAACTGTTGGTAGTGTTTTTGCTCTTGTTTCAAAAGAATAATTTCTTAATTACTTTTTTGTACTGAATGGAATCAGTATTTCTATAGTAGTAAATACCTACAAAAACAGGAGTAGATAAATTGGAGAGGATCTCTAACTAGAAAGAGGAAAGATTACTAGCCAAAAACATAAGCGATTAAAAGAACTAATGTTATTGAACTTAAAGGGGAGGGGAAAAAAAAGAAAAATACAATGGTAAATACTATAGAGAACTAAGGAAAACAAGAACTGTCTCCCAGCTCCTTACATGACCTTCAAGTAAGAGAAAATGAATTTGTGTTTGTAACTAGCAATAAGAACTTACTATTTCAAGATGTCTGCTGTGTAAGAGCTACGAAGCTAAAATTTGGGGCAAAATGTCAACCAGAAGAAAATTCATTGTTGCAATTAAGACTGTTGTAGTGCAGAAAGGTTTCTGCAGAAGTAGCAAAGATGGAAAAACAGAATGCATCTTTAAAGGGGGAAAAAAAAAAAAGTTAAAAGAGTTTGGAGTAGGAAAAATGAAGCTCTCATCTTTCCTAACTTGAATCAGGCAGAGCAGTTGAAATAAAAAAGGCCTCATTGATATAAAACTTTTCTGACATTCAAGAAACTCTTTTGGGCCCTGAAAAGCTCCATGACAAATTTGACACGTTCTCTACCTTGTTGTTTTAGAGAGGTTTGTACTCTTCTGCATTACAGTAGTTTTAGACATAAAGCAAGCTGCAGTACTGGGGCTTTGTATTGAATCTGTGTGAGAATTGCACTGCTTATACTTCTCCAAAATCTGCTTTGGGATGTTTTATCAGGGATTACCTTAGAGACACTTGGTAAAACTAAATAAATAAAGACAGCAACAGATAGATATCAGTGTTACATCAGAGCGTGACAATATGTAGAGTTTAGTTTTAGGTCAGTTGGCTTTTAGATATCGAAAGTATTTCAGCTTTTAGATATTGAAAGTATTTTTTCCTTCTCCATTGTTAAACCACTTACCACATTGTTTGTGTGGAAAGTTGAACACGTTCAGTTTCTTTTTTAAATATATATTTACTGCTAAATGAGTGCAAAATGCAAGTCAAGAAAGGAAAATGCTTACGTAGCAAGCAAACCAGAATTTATATTAGGTTGCAGGTTTTTGCTCTTGAAGAACAGGCAGCTGCTCCTTAGTGATTTTTCTTTTTATAGAATTGAAAGAGATGAGATGAGCAAACTCCAATGGAAAAACCTTCATTTCAATGGTATGAGAGTGTCTTTCACAGAGAGGAAGCAAATTGTTATATGAACTGTGTTTATGTTACTCAACATTTTTTTTTATGAGAATTTGCCCTTCATTTGAAATTCTGTAAAACGTTAATGTAACAACTTATCTCTACAGAAAAGGCTGTAAAGTGACAGTAGTCACTTATTTCTGGGTTCAAAGTATCTGAACTACTTTCTGCAATAGAAAAGCTCCACTTGGCTTTGGATATTAGGCCTTTGCATAGGAACTGGAAGTGGGAGGCCCATGTTATAGAGTGCTTCTGGAATGAACTTGGATAACCACAGAGATATGGCTGAAAGCTAAGAGCACTGTTGTCTTCTGGAAACTTCTCTTGCTGGTTTTCTTTGCTTTATGTTGAGGGGCTGTAGCTCACAGCTATAATGTTAAGCTATGAGATGATATACTGGGATAAAACAATACTTGCACATTTGAAAGATCAGGACTCTAAATAGATACTGAAAAGGAATCTAGAGAATCTATTGTCCTTTTCTCACTTTACCTGTTGGGGTGGTTTTTATCTCTCTCTCTCTCTCTTTTGTGTGTGTGTGTGTGTGTGTGTGTGTTTTGTTTTGTTTTGTTTTTTTCCCACTTACTTTCTTACCACCTTCTCCACTCTACTTTCATAAGTTCATTAAGCGCAGCATGCAAAAGAGAACTGGAAACAGTCGGTATTCAAGGCAAGGTGACATAATGGATGTAAATACAGTCATAAGGATGTCCTCTGTTTTATGCTACTATGTTTTTTTAGGAGTTCTTAATATTCTATTGGAATGTTTGGCTACATTTGGCTATGTTTGGTTAATGTCATGTCTGCAGAAGCCATTTTACTCGTGATGATTAGTGTTGTAGAGAGTGATTTTACGTACACTTAATTAGAGTGGCAGGTTTTGTTTGGGTTTATTACAGGGATAGGGCTTCCCTTGCACAAGTACTGTTGATGTACAGAAACACTGCACTTAATGTGTCCACCTTAAGCTTGCTTATCTACCTGTAGAACTTAAAAATATTTATGGCACAATTTGATGTCTTATGTGGACAGAATGTTCTGTGGGGATCATTTATCGTTTTCATAAACTCTAGAGACCTGAAAGCATTGACATGAAAGCATTTTCATTATAGTTTATGATGTTATATAAAATGCTGCATTTTTAATTTCTTAGCAAATAAAGTAGCAAAAAACTCCAAATCTGATAGGAAATATCTCTGCATCTAAAAGGCAGTTACTAGAGCAGATGTTCTCACCTGACACAGTCTTAACTCTAACGGTGACAGCAGAAAACTATGTGTAACTTTGAATACAAGTGTTAATAACAACTGAGACAGTAAATGGTAATTATTGCATGTTATTATACTATCACCTGTGCAGCTGTGAGCTGCAGACTGAATATTTTGCCACGTTCAATTAGAAGAAGATAAAAGTAGCACTGCAGAACCAAGTCAGTTAAATGAGCATTTAAATCACTGCAACTGAAGTAGCAGTTGTAGAGTCATCCCACTTCCTAGCCAACCAGACATGGTTGAAGACAAGCAAAATGTGATTTTTCTGGACTTAAGTCACCAAAGCTGGTAGTTTGGATGATATCTTAAGAGTGCTTGACCTGTGAGGTATGTGTATGATTCCGTAATGCTCCTTGAGAAGTGGTAGTCACAGGAACCATATTGTCCTGGCAAATGGAGTAAAAGAAAAACTTTTCTGACCATGTTACCAACACTGGACCTTGGCATTCATCTTAGTGTGCTTGCCATGCTCTTTACTTTGTTTCCCAGTCTTTAACCAGTACTCCAGTCAGCATGGGAAAAGCCATCTACCTACTCAGTTTGATTTGTTTTTCATTGCAAATGTTTCCTGCAGGGCTGCAGCACCTTCTGTTTTAAGATACGAACTGTAGAACAGTGACACTGTTAATTGACTTCTGTTCTAGAACAGAAATGTTACAGTGATGGATGATCACTCTTATTTGGTAACAATTTATTTGATACCAGTGTTAAGACTCTTACCTTTACCTTGTAAAGGTAAACACTAGTCCTATGATTGCTGTTTCTGCTATCAAGCAAATTTAAAAGCTCAAAAGTGAGAATTTTAAAGTTCCTTAGAACTCCAAAATTTTACCCATGTGTCAGATGACATTTTCTGCAGTACCTATCCTTGACTAAATTAATTTTTGATAAAGGTCCTCTTGGAGTAAAATAACTTAAAACACTGTGTAGAAGATCTTAACAGGCAGAGAAGTCCATGCATTTCTACTGTCGTCACTTAGACTTGCTTCCTGTGTAGCACAGGCAGTTTAATCCAGTAATCCTCATAACACATCTACAGCTTCTGTTTTAAGAATGTACATACTTCCCACCTACTGATTTATAAAGTGAGACCAATTAACTAATTAGCCTTCTCTTTGGTATGAACTGGTAAGCTTCTGATGTGGTGTTCTAGAGTTAGCATTCGACAACTCCTGGCACTTTTGTGGGATTCAACGGCTAGCTGGGGCTGGAAAGCACCTCTGTAGATCATCTAGTACAACCCATCTTCTCAAGCAGGACCACATAGAGCTGGTTACCCAGAACCATGTCCAGATGACTTTTCAATATCTCCAAGGATGAAGACTCCACAAGCTATCTGGGTAGCCTGTGCTACCCAGTCACCCTCACAGTAAAAAAAAAGTGTTTCCTCGTGTTCAGGTGGCACTGCCCATGTTTCCATTTCTGCAGATTGCCCCTGTCCTGGGCACCACTGAGAAAAATTTGGTTCCCTCTTCTTCATTCCGTTCACCACCAAACCTTCTCTTCTCCAAGTTGAACAGTCACAACCCTCTGAGAGTCTTTCCTCAAAGGAGAGATGCTCCAATCCCCTAATTGTGTTTGTTTCTGGACTCATTCCCCAAAGTCCATATCTTTCTTCCAGGCCAGTTTCTTCAGAAATGTTAATTTTTTTTCACTGTCTTATTTGACATTTAAGTGGTGTATTCTGATGAGTCCCCTTTTAGATTGCCATTTCCTTACTATAAATAAAATTCTTGAATCTGTACTGGTTTTACTTTGATACTGACTTGATCCAAAAAGTTGGAGCCTCCCTGCAGTTCTGCAAAATGCACATCAAATAAAATGGAAAAGTACTGGTCTTAAAACTGGGGCTTTGTGTCAACCAAGCCATGGCAATCCAGACTTGAAAGCCAAAGTGTCTTTTATTTGCTGTAAGAAAAGAAATTGGACCAATTAATGTCAACTGAAAGAGAACAACATTGTCCTATATAAGACTAGGCAGCAGTGCTTTATTTTGTCAGAGAATAACATCTTCCATTAACTAAAGAAATTCCTTCTGAATCCCTCTCTCTTGTTTAACTGTGAGCTAGAAAATAGCACCTACACCCCCTACCAAGAGCACCAGTGATTGCCCTCCCTTCTGATTCCCACTGTTAGTGCTTATTTATATTACACAGATGGGTATTGGTGGCTGAGTCCGCTGCACCTTTCTTCAGCTTTAAGTCTTCCTGTTGTGTTTAACACTCAGTAAAATGTATTGATTCAAAATATAAATAAAAACAATCACATAATAGAGTTTTACTTTATTTTTTTAATATTGTTTATCTGAAATGAGTACAAGTTTACATTCTTCAGGGAAGAATAAAGATAATCCCTAAATATAAGTGATGTAAACCACTAAATTTCAGACACTAATATGTCACTAGCTGGAGCAAATTAAAAAAAATATTGTGATAAGCTTCATGTACAGCCTGGTTTTGATGATTCAGTACCAGCCTTTTTTGAGAAAGCAGACTAAATTTCTTCGACTGAAAAAATATCGTTTATTGGATATTTTTATTCTATTTTGCCTTTTTTAATTTACTTATCTTACATTCTGTTCATCAACTAGAATAGTAAGTGGATGGTGAAAGGGAAATCATATTTAGGAAATGTATATCTTGTTCTCAGGTGGAATATTGAATCAAATCTGGCACATTGAATATAGAAATTTTATTATTTAGGGGTTAGTTTTTGAACACAGAGTAGATAAATATTGATACATTTTAAATCTCTATCTCACGCTGTATCTTCACTTCAGAAATTAAGTAAAATCCTAATTTTGACCTTCAGGTCAGAATACTGCAGGGGTAGTAGATAGAACTTTGAAGTACAATTCTCAGTGAATTTCCTTGTATCAGTGTGGAAAAGTTGAAAGATGCTCTCTGTAAGCATTAGTTTGTCACTTTCTGAAACTTCCATCTTTCAGTTAACATAATTGGGCTATCACTCTATTAATACGTCTCATGTTTACTTTTTATTTACAACCTTGGTGACTGTGTCCTAGAGTGATTTATTCTGATCAGCTGTCAACAGAATGATACTGTTAATAGTGATGTAAAATAAAATGCAAACAGGTTTCAGACACCGTGTTAACTTAAGAAATAGGTGCACAATATTCTGTTCTGTTTGTACAAAGTAATGACTAGTCTTGATGAAATATCTGCAAGTCCTACAGTCATTGAGCCCAAGCTATTCAGCCTAGTCCTCCCAGGAAACCACTCAGAGGACTTGAACTCAGAAATCTACCCAAGTGGAAAGTGGATCTACAACAAAATGATCTTCCCAGAAAAAGCCATAACTTCTCTGAGCATCCCTCAACCTCTGTGATATGCCTGGAACAGCTATCAGGTGGAAAGGTGTTAAACTACTTGAGGTTTTATATTTCAAGTCTCTATGGATCTGTAATCCATCATTGAAAGCAAAAGGGCTAAAAATATTGTAATATTCATAATAGGTGCTGAGTTTGTTCAGAAGTCTCCTTAATAACTAAGCAATTTCATTCTACATCATAGCCAGTTTAGACAACTGTATTTTACAGAAATGTTTTTGCTCAGAGAAGGAAGATGGGCAAAGGTGATTGCAGCATGACTACCAACAGAGAGAGATCAGAATGGTGCTTTCAACATCTGCTACCCTTAAGCAGAGATGGCTAAAGAGAAAAATAAATAAATCTGGATTTACTTAAATGTAGTATTGAAGACAAAGTAAAATCAATGAATAAAAAATGGAATAATAGTTAATTCACCAATGGAGTTCAAGAATATTTCTATGACCACTGGTTTTGTATCCTGAGATTTGACAGGCAATCCATCTATTAGATTGTAACTCCATGTAGCATAAAATTCCCTGCAGGTGTTTCCCTGGAGACCTGCCGGCCACTTTTTCTTCCAACACTGTGCTCTTTCCACACTAGCTGCATCCTGGCAGCTCATCTTTCTGGTCAATGAGATTTCCACAGTCGTGGATTCCAATAAGCCAGTCTCTGTTCTTTTTATGGTTTGTGGTGGTGTGTCTTTTTTTTTTTTTTTTTTAATCATTTTATAAGCTTGCCTGTCCTTATGTTCCTCCTTCTTGGTGGAGGACAAAGAGAGGATACAAAACTTCATGACTACCCTCTGCATCCCTCTGATTCCTTCACCTGTTTTTAAGATACTCTGACTTTGCCTTCTCAGATGTCCAAAAGTCCTAGCAATGTTGTGACAAAACTAATTCTGGAGCAGGGAATGGTGGTGGCTGCTTAGTGGCTCTGAGTGTGAAAAGCATGCAGTTTTTCCCCATGTATTGTTTCCTCTTGAGAGACAGGCTAAATTAGCTCATTGTCGCACCAGGATGGTTTCAGTGTGCTAGAGACCTGAGCTAGAACTGCTGTCTGGCACTGCCCTTTGCCTACTCAAAATGAATTCACAGTTCTTAGTTCTGTGCTCTTGTGTGTGTTGCCCATGCTTAGGGTAATGAGATGTATTGATTTGGTTATACCTCTTGCTTTTGTGCATCTGAGAGTGGCTGTTTTCCACAGAAACACACACATGAATCAGATTTAAATCTGTGGTAACAACAGTTTTGTGGCATGCAGTGTAAATCTGAGTCCTTGCTCAGGTCTTTCTTATTTTTTATTTTCAGTCTAATCACATTATATTTCACAGTTAATGTTTCTTCTAGCATCACAGCAATTCCATATTGGTGTCTATCTTAATACTGAAACATGCACTAGAATAACACTACAGTGCAAAAAATGACAGTAAAGCTTTTATATTTTTTACATTCTATGTACTAGTGTCTCTTAATTGCTCTAACAGCAAGCAAGGAATTTCATAGAAACTAGATTTTTCAATAGAAGCTTTAAAATAGTCTGTTTAGATGGTAAAGAAGTTTGACAACTTTTAAAATAAAACAGTTTTAGGAGACTTTTGAGTATTTGTAATGCAACATGGAATAAGACACTTCTGCCATTTATTGTCATTTGTACATTTATATCAATAATCCTACAATTATATATACGTACTTGCAAAACAATGCTGGGAATGTATGAGTCCTTTCAGTTGCCTGAAGGTAGCTAATGCAATGCTTTGCCTTTTTTTCTTATTGTGGTAGACAGTATCTCTACATGGGCCAGCAGAATGTAGTTGTTCCCCTCCCTCACTTCATCTCACGGAATCTTCCAATAATGAATCTGTCTAGCTTCTCAGAGCAGTTGCTCCTTATAAATACCATTTTCATTGCGGTGAAAGAAAAGCAAGTAGCAGTTTTTTCTTGGCTGGTCTTGCCTTGAGAATCTTTACGTTATGAGTCTTTATCACGTGCCATTTGACTTGGAGAAAGTACAAGGTATGCTTTAGGGAGAGTATGTTCTTCAAAGTTCACAGTTTCCTGAGGTAGTTTTCAGAAAATTTCGAAAGTGGTTTTTAAGAAAGTTCTTTCCTTGCACCCAGTAGTGACCAGCTATTTCTGAGTACCTGCAATTCGAGAACACCGAGTTTCATCACACCCTAGAGAATCTCCAGTGTTCACCAGAACTGTTCTGTTGTCAGCACGTGTACACTATGTTTTTCCCCTTAGAAACCCTAAAATAATGTAAAGTCAGAATCGGGATGGCAGTTGTCTGTTTAAGTGTCTATTCCTAGTATTCTTGTCTAAACATAGTATCTGATTTTATTCTTGAGAGTATATATAATTTACAGTGATGTGCAATTCTTCAGAAAAAGAGATGGTGAATTAAGAAATTTCCTTTCATGATGAATTAAGTATTTTTTAAGAATTGCAATTCTTTAAGCTTGTTCAGAAAACAATTCAACTGAAACTGAAATTAATTTGATCTCTGAAGCTGAAAAGTTCACCTGGTCCTCTACTCGGTGTCACTATGACCAAGAATGACCTGTCTTCCCTAAATCAGTTTAAAAATCCTCTGCATTTTCCCTGTGATCTTAGTTATGAATACAGTGGTGTAAAGTACAATATAATATTTGTTAAATCAATATGCATATTAAGAGATGACTCATCTGTGACCTTATAAGTTCATACAAAGAAAGATGTTAAGTAAAGTCCTTTGAACTATCATGAAAAATAGAAGTACCAAGTGTCTAGAAAGTAAAATTAATAAACTAAGAATTAGATGTAAATGCTTAACAGAACCCATAATTAGCCACTGGAGCTGAGTGATGTTTTAAACTCAGCATCACTTGGACTATTTAATCAAGACTTCTCCAGCTCCACTAGAAATTGGGTAAAGTCTGATGTTATACAGATGTTCTGACAAATTTGCGTTATTCTTTTACTTTAAAATTCCATTAATCTATCAGCCAGTTTAAAAATTTGATGCTCATTGTTCTATGTTACAAAAAAAGTGTAGTCATACAATTATGTAGAAATGACAAAGTCTTCTATATGGTCCTCTATCTCTCAGCTCTTATTTTGCTTAGAAAGCTTGACAACAGTGAAAAATTGACAAATACTTGAGGACATAGAGGAAAGTTGTTAAAAAAATCTGAAAGTAAACAAGATGCAAATCAGTAAAATTGTAACAGACTGTTTGAAAGCTACTAGGAATTAACTATGCTTTTTTGTGACACAACAGAGCACAAAGTAAACACACAGCTTGCAATACTTAAAAAAATGTTCTTATTGAAGGTGTGTGAGTCCTAAATAAAAGTTACCTGAAGAGAGTCCAATATTTTATTTATTTCTTTACGATAGATCTCATGATTTTATGTACTTCAATGTTGTTAAAATATGTAACCAATAGAAAACATAGATAAGCACAGAGTCACAGAATGGTTGAAGTTGGAAGGCACCTGGTCCAAGCCTCCTGCTCAAAGCAGTGCTACCTAGAGCCAGCTGGCCGGGACCATGTCCAGACAGTTTCTGAGTATCTCCAATCATGGATACTCTGTAGCCTCTCTGTGTAGCCCATGTCAGTGCTTAGTCACCCTCAAAATGGAAAGAGTCTCCTGATGTTCAGACAGAAGCTCCCTTATTTCAATTGGCGCCCATTGCCTTTGGTCTGGACATTATGCACCAGTGAAAAGAGCCCAGCTATGTCCTCTTTGCTTTTCAGGTATTTATATACATCGATAGGATTCCCCATGAGTCTTCTCCAGGACAAACAGCTCGTAGCCTTTTATAATGTGTGAGATGTTCCAATCCCTTAATCATGACCCTTTGTTCAACTCTCTCCAGTATGTCCATGTCTCTTTTGTACTGGGGGTCCCAGAACGGGATTTGGCACTCCAGGTGTGGGCTTGCCAGTGCTGCCTAGCAGGGGAAGGGTCACCTCCCTCGACCTGTTGTGAGCAGTCCTCATGCAGCGTGGGACACCATTGTCCTTCTTTGCTGTGAGGCCACGTTGCTGGTTCATGTTGTGTTTATTCAATAAACAGGGAACTACCACATAGCTGCTTAGAAATCTTTTGTTATTTATTCTTAAAAATCTAGATATTTTCTGCTGAGCCTGAACTATAGATGCCACTAAGATGGCAAGGCTGCAAGCTGCACCACAAGTAGTTGAGTTTATAGGAAAAATTTATGAAGATGTAATAGTAAAATACTGCTTAAACATGTAGTCATTTGTCAGTGACCGTGGAAATACAGTATCTGCACCTGTATATATAACACCTGTATAGCAGTAGTGCACAGACATGCTCTCATCGTTTTTCTGTTGATGAATCAAAATCTTTTGCAGGGAGGAAAACCTGGCCATGGATGGCCTTGGGAAGCAAGGAGAGGGTATTGTAAAGAAACAGCTTGGGTTGGGGAAGGAAAAGGGGAAAATGAAGTCTTTCAAACCAGCTTTTTACCACAAGTGACAAACAGGTTGTCATTAACTGACAAGCATAAGGACCTCTTTTGACTTACATTTATTAGCTTCCAGACATTTTTAAACCTATCAGCTACTGTTACAAATTAAAGGCATAATTAAGGCTCAGTTAAAACCTTGTGTCCAGAAAAGAGATTTCAAGATTTTTTTTTTTTTTTTTTTTTTTGGTGACTATAAAACACCGTTTCTGTGATGCGAATTGCAAAAGTGGGCTCTGAGTTAAAGCTATGCTGTAAGAATGAAAGAGAGCCTTTGCCAAGTGTAATGTTTATGACTAAAAAGGAGTTAACAGTCATTGCTGCATAATTAACCACTATTCAAAATTCTTCTAGGAAACAAGAAAACGTACATACTGAGGTAGGATAATCTTGGAATAAAATAAAATCACAAAAGGAATAAATAAATCCACAGAAACTTTTTTGGGGGGTTGTTTTTTTGTTGGGTTTTGGGGTGTTTTTTTTTTTTTTTTTTTTTTTTTTTTTTTTTTTTTTGGTGTTTTGTTTTTTGTTTGTTTGTTTTTTTTTTTTT